>CAJVPT010001431.1:0-21503 GCA_910592055.1 Acaulospora colombiana | reverse complement strand
TAAATTTGGTTATTGTTTTTTTTTTATTGAATTTTTTAGATTAGATTAATAGTTTTGCTATGGTTTTTTTTTTTTTTTTTTTTTTTTTTTTTTTTTTTTTTTTTTTTTTTTAAGACGCTAGCTCATCCCTGCATTATGGCAATGAGGGCTTTATTTAGGTAAGGAGAAAGTCTAGGAACAACTGGGATGAATAATTACTTGTATTGTCTAAGGATTTACAGATCAATGAATAGTATAAAGAGTTAACTATTTATGTCTCATCCAACCAGGATAAGATAACTACATGACCGTCTAGTGTAAATTTTCTATTTACAAAAACAAAACTTTGAAAATAATGAAAAGATGTGACAATTCACACTATATTAAATTCTCTACTATATCACGACACTCCCTAGAACCTAGATCCATCAGGTAGCTTATTGCTACCCCATAAAAGGAGACTAATGTGCCAAGAATTCACTTGAGCTACCCAGCAGCACTGATATTGGAGATTTCTCATGTGGAGCCTTAACTCCACTAGCGCTTAAAAATTTTTTTATATGTAGATGTATTCGGATCTTATCCAAAAGAACTTGGTATTGTTGCTTTGCGAAAAAAGTGGTTCCAATAAGGGATTGGGTGTATCAAAACCTCTCCAAAATATACTAACTCTTATGTTTCTTATGGTGTGTTGCTGGAGTAGAAAGGGAGGAGAAAAGAGGATATTGTCTGTCCAATATGTCCTAAGCCAACTTCTTTTCTTTCTGTGTTATCCATAACGTAAGAGATTTTATGTCTTGTATCCACCTGCATGAATCCAATGACTTATGGTGGACCCCGGGTTCTTATGGATACAGAGAAAATGTATTCAGATATGTAAGGTTATCAATGGGAGCTTGTTTATATCTTTTACTAATGTAAAAATTTCTGTCCAATTATGGTATGAGAAACTTTGTGCTACTCAAAATTCAGGGTCAAACTGAGGTAGGCAAAATTCCTCAGAAAAACTCAGAAACGAGCACTATTAGAGTGCAACAAGTGACAAAGAAAGTGGGAAAGGAGTCTTTTATCACAAACAACACTTTGTATTGTTTCTCTACAGTGTGAGACGACTGCACATTAGTTCTTCTTCCTTTCAGAACTTTCTTGCCATTGGTAAAAAGGGTGTTGCTTGACTTTTTGATCACTTGCAGTCAAGTTTTTGCTTGAAAAGAAGTAAAAACAAGAAAAAGGGGATATGGGAATGACTCTTGAAGTTTTCTTCAAATTGGTTTAAAGAAAGTGGTAAGACTTTATTAGCTTAGAAGTATAAAAACTTCTTGTGAACATCTTTTTTGTGTGTGGTCAGAGGATCAACGGAAAGAGTTGAGCTTTAAAGCAATATATTCTTATGCATAGCCATAAACTTGTATAAAGTTTCTGAGAAAACTTTAGAAAAAAATCAGACCTGATATTTAGGTAACAATATTACAAAAATATTTCAGAATTAGATAATGAATCAATATAATTAAATATTGAACAAACAAATAAGAAAATAGAAAAATCTGATACTAGATGCAATAGAAGATTAAGATAAAAGCCAAACTCTAGAAAAGAAATTAATAAATTTAACAATAAAACAGATAAATTATATACAATAATTAAAAATAGATTATCTGTATATATAACCAAAGCAAAATAAGAATCTAGATTCAAAAGAGCTGGATATGTTTTATTAATAGGTAGCAATAATAAATCCATCAACTCAAATAGGAGATAGAATAGAGAATTAATTAAGAATTTAGAAGTTCAGATAGCTCAAACTTTAAAAACAATGGTTCTACTTTTTGGCAACAAATCTTGATTAATTTGAAAAAAATAAATGCAAGAATTAGTAGAATGGAGCAACAATCCAAAAAATATTTCTGGCCAGAATGCAAAAGAGAAACTCTATAATTATAAAGTGTACCAGTTTAATCACAATACCCTGAAAAAAAACTGAACTCTCAAAAGGAATTCCATTATTTTCAGGAAATAATAAATTCAAAGACATGTGTAACAAATAACTATATACTTAACAATAAATTCTTAAATAATATAAACTCCTTAAATAACTTTTTCTCAACAATAAAATTTAATACTATCAAAATATTAAAAAGTTATATCTTTATCAAAATAATAATATTAAACTATTCATAAATAATATTATAACTATAGAAATTCACAATGTGTGAGATATTAACACAATTTTTGATTAATAAAGGTTTTGAAGAAAAATCCAAAAAATGAATAATAATATTTTTGAAATTTGTGAAATAGAACTTGCATTTGAAATTAATGAATTTATCTTCAAATTCTAAAAGACACATAAGTTCTTTCACAATAGTAATAATAGTAGATCTAGAGATTTTAAAATAGGCCTTCTAATTAAAAAAGAATATAAAAGAAAGCTAGTATATATATATAAGGTAGAGAGTTATATAATAGAAGCTAGCTTTCTATCAATGAGAAGTAAACTTGCAATCTTTTCAGTTTATTTACCTTTTGACAAAAAGAAAGTAGATATTTGCAATAAATTTTGTAGAAGAAAATTCTTGAAAAACAGAGAAAGGATTTGAAATAATCATTATGAAAGACTTCAATATTGTAATTAATCCTACAATAGATTAGTCTTCTGCTAATAAGATATATGTCAAATACAAAAAAACTGAAATTGGGTTATTTGCCTTTTTAGAAAACTAAAGCTTCACAAATGTCCAAAGGCTTTAAAAGGAAAAAAACAACTGTACCTTTATATAATCAAACAAATTAGTTTATAGTAGAATTGACTATATCTGGGTTATAGTTAAATTGAGTTCTGAAAACTTGCAAGATTTCTATAATATATTAATAAAAAAAAAAAACTTCCATCGGCAATAATAATATATTTCTAATAATTCATTTGACAACTGACAACTTGCTTAAGAAAAAAGATTAATAGTCATGGAGAATTAAATATATTAAATTCTAGATACTATTAACTCTATAAATATTCAGTAAAAAAAGTTCAGAACCTGGATAAATATTGCTTTTTTTAATCTTAAAGATCAAATATATATAGAACTCTCAAGTAACTTTAATGTATCACAAATATTGAATAAAATATAATATCTGTTAGAGTTTACTATTATTAGAGAAGCTTTCAAGACTCAAAAACAAAAAAAAGTATGTATTAACCAGAAAAAAAATTCTAACATCAAGAGAACTATTTTTAAATAAGATTTCAATACATATAGTGAAGCTAATAGGATTCACTATCTATTCAAAAAAGCTTAAATAACATAGGGACTTTCTATTAAAAAAGAGATTTTAATAATAATTAATAGGCTTTATATCCTATTTTTTTTTTTTTTAAAGCTGGTGAAGTCATGCCATGTAGTTTTTATTTAAACATTAATATTCTCTTATATACACAAATTGAATTGTGAGAAAATACATTTATTTTAGGAAAAAAACTAATGACTCAGTATCTTATGAACCCTGTGACTTATTGCAGTTCACCATTTTGGTAAATGTTAGTGTATCATGACTCCACTAACACTGATATTTATATGGAAGAAGGAGTTAATACTGAAACTGTTTTGTAGTATGTCTCTCATACTATAGTTTGTTAGTTCTATATACAAATTTCTGCTGGTGTCTGTCTTGTTTCCTTCATTTCATGAGGCTTCTTTTCTGGGTGTTTTGGTGTTATTTTCTGTTCATTCTCGTTTCACTTTTCTAGATATATTCTGTGTCTTTTTCCATTCTAGGACCAAGTCATATCTTAGCCTCCAAATACTTCTTTTATTTTGTCAAAGTTGTATTGTTGCCTTTTTTACTGCAGCTTTGACTTTCTTTTCATCTCCTATGATTTTTTCTGCTATCAAATCATCCTGTGTATAATGATCCCTCTGATTACATCCGTTGGTTCTACTATCTCCCAGTTTCTTTTCCTTTTGTCTTATTTGAGGAAATGTTCTCACCTGCTTTGAATAAATTGTGACTGTTTGTTGCCATTGGCTCTTGATGCATATTCTTGTGTTAGGAGTTTTGCGAGTTTCTCAATTAGTCTTGTTTTGTTGGGTTCACAAGTAAAAGGATGTAGGTCTCTTTTTTCTTGTCTTTCACAGATTACACATTTTGCTGACTTGTATATCCATGATTTGCGTGTGTTTATGTTTACTATTGCGAGATATTCGTTGGACCATGTTTTCTATCAGAAAGTTCTATCCCTGTGGTCTTCTAGGCTAGTCTGGAGGAAGGAGATTTTGGATAGCATCAGGGTTTACATGGTTAGTTCCCAGTTTATCTCCTTGCCTACAGACTTAATTTATAATTTTATTAATCGTAACTATTTGATTATTACAAATAAGTAGTTATATATATATATTATAGTAAATCTATTTTACATGAATAGCTGTATATATTTTTAACTAATGCTATGTATCACCATTACCAGCTCAACCACAAACTGGAAGCCTGCACGGTTCCATCTTAATTATTCCTAGAACAATTTTTATTAAGAGTATTCTAGTTATCAGGCCGTCAAATTCAGTATTCTGGATCCCAGTTTTCGATTTTTTGAAGTGGTCCGCGAATTTCTCCTCCTATCAAGGCCTCCCGATAGTCAAGTCTATAAAAGCCAGCATAGCCACATGTATGAGGATAAGTCTTGAGAGGCATGCTACCAGTTTGGGGATCTACTCTTCTTATTATCATTTTTTATTGATAATATGGTTGTGTTAATGGTAATCCTATTCGATTTCAAATCCCAATCTGATCACAATCTATATATAGACTGGATGCTATATTAGAAATATCAGTTAATTTACAGTTACGCCAATGGATAGATTCTTTTCCTTATCGAGCTAGTCTTGTGTCTTATTTGTGAAATCGAACTCAAATCTTGTGATCATTGACCTTTTTTATGAAATGCTAACTACTGCATTATTGACCTATTGGTCCATGTTTTATTGTCATACTTGGATCATTGGATCATTATTATGAGATAGATGAGATCTTCATGTTACTTGTGGCTTATTTTCACTTGGCCCTCATGTGGTATTGAACTCTGGACCTAGTGATTGTGACCTGGGAGCACTACCACTATGCTATGGATCCACAGATCTTAATAGACTTTATATCCTATATAATAATACATTTACTTAAAACTTATTATCTCCTTAAAATGCAGCTAATATTAAAATATAGCTAAAACAAATTGTTAAAATAAAGCTGACCTATATCAAAAATCAAATTGAATATATTCTTGAAACCAGATTTGAGAATCTTAAAAGCAATCAAAAATAAATATTGAACTGTATTTTTAATAGAAAATAATTCAATATAGTACTTGACAAACTCCTAGTACAAAACCATAAGAGTTTAACATATATAGCTACAAATCCACAAACCATTAATCAGCAAGATAAGACTTACTACTAAAGAGCTTTTAATAAAAGAAAATTTAATTTTAAATATCTAGATCCTGATTAGAAAGAGAAATATCAATTCAAAAAATAGATCAAATCAGAATAATATCTTCCTCTAAAAGAAGAAATTTCAATAGAAGAACTTGATAAAATACTAAAAAGTCTTCTCAACAAAATGACATATGGTTCCTTATAGATTAGTTATAAGATGTTGAAGAATTTGAAATCAAAAGGAAAGCTATATTAATATCACTTTTTAATATGATCCTTCAAAATAATTAAATATTCAAAAAATGAAAAAACAATATATATATTTAATACTCAAGTCTAAATTATAGAACTGTGAGTTTGAAAATACTAGATCAATTGTATTATTAAAAAGGTAAGACTTTGTTTTATTAAAATAGTAAATAGATTTTTGGCCACTATATTTGCAAAGTATAATATTTTATAAGAACCTAACTTTGCCAACCTATAAGAAGAAAGTACTGCCAAATCTATCCAACTTCTGAATAGTTATGTGAAAAGGCTAGGAAAAAAAAAAGAACTATAGGTTCTCTTTCAAGGTACAATTAAAGTCTATGATACAATTAGTCTTGAAATGTTGAAAAAGATAATATCAAGAATCTAAATTCTACTAGTAATAAGATAACTGCTTATTAATCTTATTAAGAATAAAAAATATCTTACTATTTTTTCTACTGGACTTTCTGATCTATTTATAGTAAGGGATAGTATTGATTAGAAGAAAATATTTCTTTACTCTGAAGAATTTTCTACAATTTATTGCTCTATAAAATTTAAAGTAAACAAAATTATGGATATACTATGAAAAAAGAGTGAATATTTGACTTTTAAATATTAAAAATAAAGAAAAAACTGTTTTTTAAACAAGTAATCATTGCATATATAAATAATACAATCTGGATAGTTAGATCTAAGCAAAATATAGAGAATATTCTAGATAAGGCCAGGAAATTCTACATAATAATAATTCATATATTAATAAAGAAAAGTCAATTTTATTTCAATGAATTGGAATAAGCTGGAACTTGGGATTAAAAATAGGTTTCTAAAGAGGAAGACAAGAATAAAATTAAATATTTTTTACTAGAAACATTAAAATTTTTAAAATGGTAATTATAAAAAAACTATCTATAATTGTTTTTATTATTCAAATTATAGATTTATAATATTTTCAAACTTTTGTCCTTATTAAAGTGAAGAGTTATAAATTTTGATCCTCAAAAAGTGATATAAGTAATCTGCAAAATTTTATATATTAAATACTTTAGAAACTTTCATTACCAGGGATAGTTCATATTGATACTAATAGGATAGAAGTCAAAAAAATAAGTAAAGAAGATTAGGCATGATTTTTGAGAGTTTGGTTTGAAAAAAGATACAATAGCAAGAATTCAATTAATTTGTTGAAAGCTGAAATTAGATCTATAAATCTAGTGATTAGTAAAAAAACTATAAATAAGAAATATATTAAATATATTATTAATAGAGTTCTCACTCTTTTTGATGATCCTCTGACCACACACAAAAAAAACATATGAAAAAGGTTTCCTAGTTTTTTTTTTTTTTTTTTTTTTTTTTTTTTTTTTTTTTTAAAGGTTAGCTCATTCCTGCACCAGTTCTAAAGCTTTATTAAAGTCAAGATAAGTCCTAGAAACAACCGGAATGAGTAATTACCTATACTGTCTAGGGATTTACAGATCAACAAATAGTACAAGGGGCATCTATTTACATCTCACCCAACCAGAATAGGATAACTATGTGACTATCCAGTATAGAACTTGTTCTTAATTCTAACTCAGCTAAGAATTGGAGAAGTCTTACTACATTCAATCTAATGAAGTGCTCCCACCTATTACCTCGAATATCGAAAATGGCACTACCTAGGACCATAGTCCACCGGACGACCTGTTGCTATCTCCTTATAGGGGAGCTAACATGTCAGGAACTTGCCTAAGATGCCCAGCATTATTGATGTTGGGGGTAATGATGGGTCCCTAAAGTATTTAGCATATAAAATTTCGCAGATCACTTATGTCCTTTTTTGAGGGACAAAATTTATAGCTCTTCATTTTAATAAGGACAAAAGTCAAAAAATGCTATAAATCAATGATTTAGATAATGAAAAACAATTGTGGTTAGTTTTTTTATAGTTATTGATTTAAAAATTTTAATGTTTTCTAGTGAGGGACATTTGACTTATGTCTCTATCTCCCCCTTTAGGGACCCATCTTTAGTTGGGGGTCTCTTATATGGAATCTTATTGGCTTCATTAGTGCTTTAAATTTTTCTGGAGCTTGTCATGTGTATGGAACCTATCTTGTTACTTGATTGGGGCTCGGTTCTGTGTGAAGGACAATGATCCCTCCAATGTTAGCCTTGATTGTTGAGGCCTGTCTTGTGTCTTCAATATCACTTTTATGGGCATGTCTTGATCATTCTATGAGTGATCGGGTCCTTCTTCTTTTTTCATTTTTAGGAATGATCAGTTCTTTTTTACTTGGAACCTTTGTACCACTTATTTTGATCATGTCATGGAACCTTGTGCGTATCTTGTCTTGTTTATGGCTGCGATAAGCAGATAGGTTCTTCTTTTGCATTCCTGTTAGGTACCAAAGATCAGTTGTGTGCAGAGGGCTTGTGTCACATATGCTAGCCTTATATAGAACCTTGTGTTGATTTTTTTATTGTTCTTATTATAGGCCTGATGAGTGAACAGGTTTTCCTTATTGCCTTATGGAGTACTTGATCATCATCATAGGCAGATAAGATCTGCGTACTACCTTTGTGGCTTAGTTTTCACTTGGTTCTCATGTGGTATTGAACTTTAGACCTTGTGATTGCGACCTGGGAGCACTACCACTGTGCTATCAACCCACAGGTCTTTCTAGTTTTTTTGTTAACAATAGTTTTATCACTTTTTTTAAACCACTCTGAGAAGTCTTTCAGGAGTCACTTTTATCCCTTTCCTCTTGTCTACACTCTTTTTAAACAAAAACTTGACTACTAGTGACCTGAATAAGGATGAATATACCTTTTTTACCTATAGCAAGAAAGTTCTAAAAGGGAGAAGAGCTGATGCTCTATTACTATCTTCTCATAGAAAAATATCATAGAGTCATTTGATTAATATAGAGAGCTATCATGAATGTATTATGCTCACTCTCTTTATTACTAGTATGGCTTTAATAGTGCTCTTTCTTGATCATTTCTAAAGAATTTTACCTATCTTAGTTTGACCCTGAATTTTAAGTAGTACAAAGTTTTCCATGATTTGATTGGTCCAGTAGAATCACATTAGTACAAAATATAAACAAGCTCTTATTGATCACCTCATGTATCTAAATGCATTTCCTCAGTTCCATAAGAATCTGGGATCCATCATAAGTCACATGGGTCTGGCGCAGGTAGATACAAAACACTGCTCCCTACTATGTCTTTGGCTCTCATTAGACAAAAGAAAAAACAATACAGCTATCAACCAGTTAGCTCAACTCTTAGGACATAGAGACCTAGCGAATGTCTCTCAACTTTACTATATCGAGGTAAAAAAAGTTTGCGGCAAAATAGAATGTATTGTATTGGATTGACCTATACAGCTATATATATGCTACTATTCCCAATCCTTTCTTTCACAAAGATAGAATTCCTTCCACCTTGGAAGATATAACAATTATTTAACCATACCAAGAGAAGCTTCCTTTCACCAATCCTCTACCAAATTGATTGTGCAGATAATAGTTCTAAAGAATTTCCCTTCCTGTTCAGCAAAAGTAGTTTACCCTTATATATAGTTGAAACCTGCCTGGAGAGTAATTTTACCAAAGGAACATGGGGGAGTTTTCTGTAGTACTGAGGTAACCTTAGGTAAAGTTAAATTGAGTAATACCAATACTTGACTTGTGAGTTTATAACACCATCTGAAATGATCAACAAGCCAGCATATGGATATTGCTAAGAGTTATCACAAGATAATATGAGATACTACACCAACACTACTACTTTGAGTGCATTAATGATAAGCATATTCAGTAGAAATATTGAATAGTGTGGACTCAAGCAAAAGTCTCTTTCCCCTATATGAGTTGCAAAGTAACTTATCTATCAACACAAGTTTCTTCTTGAACTCACATATAGTGATGGTAGTATTTAAAAACTAAAGAACACATATACATTGTTCACATATCTCCTTTCCACACTACTAGTTCAGGTCTTCGAACATCTTTTCACTATTATTAACTATTTTAGAGGGTTTTTTTAATAGTTAATTAGTTTATTGGAACCTACTTTGTATATATAATTATAGTTTTAAATACATCCCCCATCTTGTTTTTTTTCTTACCTTTTCCAGAAGATGAAATACCAGTGGCACTTCGAGTACACTGACCTCTTGAAATTGTATCTGGTAGATAGCAGGGATCCTTATCAATGTATTTTTTTATCATATTATAGATAGGTTTAAAGTTTATCTGAAGTATGACCTCTCTGAATAAATGTACTTGTCTATTAAAACATCAATAAAATGATCTATTCTGTTTTTCAAAAAAAAAAATTAATAGAGTTCCAATTTTCCAGATAAAATATTATACCCAATTGAGGAAAAGATATATAACAAGCTTATAACAAGAAAATATTAGGTCTCATGAGTATAGGAAAAATTCAACTTGAAAGTCATATATCCTCTTTTTTTACTAGTTTATTAATTTAAAAAACCCAGAAATTGTAATGATTATTTATCTTAAACAGAATCCATTAAAATACAGGGAGTCTAGAAATATCTTGGAACACCTAATAGAAGTTGCTTTTTCTGAAAAAGATAATATCATAGCTTTTACTTTGGCCTTAATTAATAATCTTCAAATTACATATTATATTTAAAGATAAAAAGATCATTTCAAATCAAAGGAGGTTTACTTCCTATTAAGTCAATTTTCAAGGAATGTGACTATAAAAAAGCTAAAATATTTCTTAAGAAATATAATATAAAGTTCTTAGACCAATTAATTAACTCAACTATGAGAACAAATTAGAGAATAGGAAGCAGTCCAAATATTTTTTGAGAACAGAAAAGATTATATTCCTGGATAGTATAAGCAAGTTGATTTTTAAGTTACAGAAAAATAGGACTTACTCAAAAACTCACTAAAAAATCTAAAATAATATAATTATAAAATTCAAACAAAACAACTATTTAATAAAATGGATAAAAGAAAGATTCATTAGAGAATTATTACCAATCTATCAAGAGATACAATAGAAAAAATTAAAAAGCTTAAGAAAATATGATCTTCATTTCATATCAGCTCAATTATAATTATACTGATAATTTTATTCTATACTATTTAAATCTATCTAAATAGATAACAACAGTCTTATCTTTAGAAACATATCTTCTGCTTTAACTCAAGAAGTCTAAAAGTATGAGGATAAAAAAATCACTACTGCTTTTTGACAATCAAGCTAATTGAATATCTGATAATTTAAAATAATACAGATCTGACATTCTATATATAGCAACAATATATAAAGAAGTAGTGATAGAAAACTATCGTATTTTATTAATAGAGCAAATCATTTACTCAAAAAAATATATCAAAGAACTAACAAATGCTTTTAGATTTCATCAAAATAATATACATAAAAACTTTATCTTTTACACTAATTGATTCTTTAAAGAAGAAACAGGTGATATTGAAACAGAGAGCCAAATGAGTTTTGTTTAGATTCAAATTCAAGATAATATTATTTTCAACTAATTATTAGCAGGTAAACTGCTATCACCTTTAGTAACAAGAATAAAAATATTAGCAATATTGACAGCACTCTATATCCTACCTCAAAATACTAATATTATTATCTTTATAGACTGCAATGTAGCTATCAAAATATGAAATGCTATATAGTCACAATTACTTATATTATTAAGAAAATAGATTAAAATAGCTAATTGGCTACTTTGTTAAGAATTAAAAATCTGGTTAAGAAAAAAAGTCTTATTTTAATATTGAAAAAAGTCCATATATATAAAGAAGATTATTTTAACAATGTGGTAGATACATTAGCAAAATTAATTAGAAAAGAAAATTCAATATAATGGAAGTACATACTAGAAATGTGTGCAATCTTCTCTATAGCTACAAAGGCCTGACCATTGACATTAATATCCAAGAGTTCATTAAAGGATGGAATCAAAAAAATATTGACCTTGATTGAAGTAATTAAAGGCAAATTCAAAATTGATAGAGTAAAGAAAAGTTGAGATAAACTGAACAGTCTTTTAAAGCCAGTTTAATATATATCATATATTTTATAAATCCTTCAAGGACAACAAGAACAAAATTTTTTGATGAATCTTACTTATGACAAGCTTTCTACATTATAGACACTCGAGAAGAAAAAACTAGAAGTTTATAAAACAACTACTTATATTAGATGCAGAACTCATGAAGAGACAACTGATCACCTGTTCTTTTTTTCAGCAACAAGTTCAAAAAACTAGACATCTGGAAAGAAGCCAATAGGAAGTTGGTTTGATATATTACTGACCAAGTAGAGGTCAAGAAAAAAGATCAAGAAGTTATTCATCAAGAAGTCTTTTTAATTATTTTTTTATTAAAATAATTACTTTTTAATTTTTTTTTAAAAATAATTTTTTTAAAAGTAATTTTACTTGAATATATTGATTAAATTTATAGTATTAATTAATTATATTTACGAGTGGATGGATGAGCAGATGAGTGAATAGGTGGACTAGTTGAGTGAATGGGCAGGCGGGTAAGTAAATGCATGGGCGAGTGAGTGTATATAGGTTTGGTGGGTAGGCAGCAGGTGGATGGGTGAGCCGGTAGATAAATGGAATGGATGAGGTAAATGCGTGGGTGAGGTAAGAAATTGCGCGGGCGGGTAAGTGAATGGGTTGGATGGGTAAGTGTATTGGTTTGGCGGATAGGTGGGCAGATGGACGAGTGAATGGATGGGGAGTAAGTGAATGGGCGGGTGAACAAATGGATAGGTTAGGTGAGCAGACGAATGAACGAACAGATGATTTGATTCGGATCTGAGCGATTCGAATTACATTATGATTTTTAAAAAAACGAGCTGAACCGTCACCTTTTGAGTTTAAATTTCCTAGAGAACATTAACACTGTTATTATTTAAAGTGACATGTTGTAGTTTTAAGTTCTTATCCCTTAAAATAAAAAACCAACGTAATTTTGATAAAATCACCACCACCCATTCGCTTATCCGCCCGCCCATTCACTCACCCGCCCACCTAACCCATACACTAACATTCACTTAATTGTCTACCTATTCACTTACCTGCACGCGCATTTACTCACCTCACGCATGCCCACTCATTTACTTACCCGTTCATCCACTCCTTGCCCACCTATCCACCAAACACATACACTCGCTTATCCATCCAACCAATTCACTTACCCTCGTATCTCGCCACGCATTTATTCACCTCACTCACCTATTCACTCGTCCACCTGCCTGGATATCTAATACTCACCCGTCAAACCTATTCACTCACTCGTCTGGATGAGTAGGCGGATTGGTGAATGGATGGATTGAGTGGGTGAGTGGGTGAGTAAATAAATGGACAAATGAATGGATGAGTTGAGTGGTGTCCAGGGAAGTAGATGGGTAGATGGGGGGGGGGTGAGTGAATGGGTGGGCGAGGTACCAACATGTTCAGTTTCATCAGTTTTTTAGGATACACAACGTATCTTTATTAAAAAAAAAATCACTATTTATTTATTTTATTGAAGCATGTATTTGAGACTAGGAAGTCATCCCATTAAAGAATCATTTGGGATCAGATCCTTAAGGATTAATTAACATCTCTAATTTTATGTTTGTCTTCACTTTTCTCATTATATAAAATTTTTAATTTTAAAGCTATACATACTGTATACTGTAATAATAATTGTCTAAATCCGGATTCCATAATTAGATCCGAATTCCATAATTAAATTCGGATTTTATAATTAGATCCGCCAAATCTTACGATTAAATTCGGATCCAGGTATCGAAATAGTTTGTGTTTGAACCGGACTAGATTCTCCGTGCAGTATGGTAATCGAAAAATCCAAATCGATTTCTTCGTGAACTGATCAGATCATACTTGCATACGTAGAACTACAGTTGGCAGCCAAAAGTCCTTGAACACTGTATCAATTAATTTTTTGGCCATCATCTGTATATGCAGTGTATAAAATTCCTCACAATACTTTGGATAATTGACACACCACACAAATACGAAAAGTAACGTCATTGCCTCATAGAAGTGCAAATTGCAATTTGACAATTATCGTTGAGCCATCTATCAGCGTATCTACCAGAAATACAGTATATTGCATCCTTTCTAGTTAATCTTAACCTATGTCGTCTATAGTACTTGGCATTAATTCGTTATTTATTTATTTTATCATTCAAAACCTTACCAGAATTCGAGATATTAAAATACTGTAAATCCTCGATATCAAGGACAGATTTTTTTTTATTAAAAATCTCCACCATGCATTGATTGTAAGAACACGTATCTTTAATAGTACACTCTTGTCTTGTTGAGGAAGTGATTACGCCAAAGGTAATATGTGGTGAAATAGTCGCTACATTAGAAAAAGAAATGTTAGAGTACTCAACATATAATCAACATATAAAAGTTAAGATGTTGTTTATTTTAGATTTTGGACCAACAAAGGACACAAGTACGCATTTATACATTCGTTCCCTAAAACGGGAGTTTCCCTTTTTCGAAAAATGTATTATTTTGCACAAACCATTGTGCTAATTCGATGTCATGCGGCACCACACGATGGGCTCTCTAGAAAAATAAAATAGATTCGGCATTGGCAACTTGTTGACAAGTCTTAATATATAGTACTATATGCGCAAATGAGTACTATTTTTATTTACGGTGTTCATGAGATTTAAAAAAATTTTTTTTCTTTCTTTTTTTTTTTTACTGTGCACGCAATTGTTTGGTTGAACATTGTACACGGAATTTTCTTTTTCCTAAATGATAGCGGTGAATGAGTCCCGCTTGCGTAAAACCAATATCAGGAAAAAAAAGATATATATATAGGAACGTTCGATCCTTCGATAAAATTTGGGTCTATCCAAAGCTGACCTATATCTATATATACTTTCACTACCGTTAAAGAAAAGAAGGAAAAAAGCAAATGGTTGCGCCGCCCAATATGAAACATTTCTTTGTATTCGTAGTGGTGATTCTGACGTGCATTGATTCTATCGTCAATTGTCATTACATACCTCCTTCGCGCGTAAAAAAATCGACCGATGCGTGTAAGGCAATTCATGACAAGTTTTTACAGACGAATGCTACCGATTCTACTACCTGGGAAGAGATTGGCGCTTGTTACCGATCATTCCCGTATGATTCGAAGGTCGCAAACGAGGTTGGTTGCTTTCATTTATTTAAAAAAATTTTGGGTCGCGGTTAATTTTTTTTTTTTTTTTTTATTACTAAATTTCACCTTCCATTTTCCTGATAAAGACAATTGAGACATTGCGGGGATTCCTCAGTTCCTTTTACGCGTTCTTCGATGAAGCAAAGGAAGAACCGAAACCCGGATTTACATTTAGACCCGTAGATTTGTCGGTTGAACTCGATCGATTATTGGAGAAAAGATATGAAAGCGAGTTTGAATTTTATGTAAATATCTACGGACGAGAGAATATCTTTTTATAAGCGTGCGTGAAATCTTAAATCTCCCTCTTTCAATATGTGAACAGACTGACGTCAATTCGATTATAAATGCTTTATCGGATGCCCACACCCAGCTGATAAGTTATTGTTATGAATCATTTACATTCTTTCAAAGATTATCGATGTATTCAATCATACGAGACGGAAAACAAGTACGTGTTGCATAGCACACATTCTTATTGACATTTTCCACGTGATTAAGAGTTACGTAACTTAATGTTTTAACAGATAATCAAAGTGTTCGACGACACTGTTGATCCGAGCAACGTCGACTGCGAAGTAGTTAGCATTGACGGCCTACCCGCTTTAGACGTCATCACCAAATTCGCGCTTGATTACGTTGGGTTGACGAAAGATCTGGGAGTTCGATTTAACACGTGAGCGATGTTTTATTTTCTTTGACTCATTTAAAACATTCCTTTAACTTTGAAATTCTCTTTACTTTCAGAGCACTCACGTCCCTATCTCTCGGGGGAGGGGTCCTTCAGGCATCCGAATTTTCGGAACTATTCACCAGAAGAGTTCAACTACCATCAGCTCCACAAATCTCTTATACTCTCAATTGCGGTGGAAATTATTTGAAACATTTTAATCGCAGTTGGACAGTTGAAGCTTCACGCGCAGTGTTAAATAACTTTACGGACTCTGAGTCATACCGTAAACTATTATGCGTGAAGTCTAATGGTAATGGTATTAGTAATAATGCTAAGTCCGTTGTGACTACCCATCGATCTAAACGTAAAATCGACGTATCATCATTGAGCGAAGGAGAACTGATAGTTGACGCCATCATCGCTAGGTTTTACATTGTACGCGATTTCGGGGTGGCTGTAATTTCAACAATTGACATTTCGACACTTAGCCAAACTCAAATTGAGACCGTGTATGTCAATTTAAATAAAGGATTTCGATCGTTCGCAGAAAGAAAGATCGAGAAGGTAAATCAAAGACATGCAAATTTACTTTTCATATTTATCGATGACACGAAATTTCTCACAATTAAATAGGTCGTCCTTGATTTGAGTGATAACGGAGGTGGAACTATTGAAGTCTCCGAATATATCATTTTGCTCTTGTTTCCCGATATCACACCTGGCTTCCAATTTGACGAACGACTCACAGATCTTTACAAACTTGCCATTGAAACTACATCAGATAACTTACTCTTAGCTCCAACACCTCCATTTAATTATCATTCATATGTGACAGCTGAGAATAAGCAAAATTTTACTTCCGCCCAACAATTCTTTGGCAATAACGTATTTACACGTGGGGGCATACAAGATAACTATTCATCAAAATTCTTTATTAATTATGAAGCCGTATTGAGAGAGATTCTTAAAGTGGTGCAGGGGCCAAACCCTCCACCACTAAATTGGACACGTGACAATATTATTATTTTGTCAAATGGATTTTGCGGATCCGCATGTTCTTATGTGGCTCAGATATTAGCGGAAAAGAAGCAAATAAAAACGATAGCCGTCGGAGGTTTACTGTCGCAAGAACAGCTCAGCTATTCTTCATTCCCTGGCGGATTCGTATACACATCTGATGCGATATTTAAGTTGTTAAATGAAGTTGGTTTAAATCATTCCAGTAATAGTTTAGTACCTAAAGATTTTTCACTTAGGATGCGTGTAACTGCACCATTAAGTGAAGTTTATAGTAGCATACTTAATGATACGGTATTGGAATTTGAGTTCAAGCCTTCCGACTTTAGGTTATTCTATGACGAAAAGAGTGCAAGGGATCCTAGTGTTCTGTGGATACAGGCCGCAGATTTGATCGGAAAATAAATCAATCGGCAGTATTTTATTGTTGACGGTGAACTTTTTTTTTTTTTTTTTTCGGCTGTATTTTACAACTATTTTTAAGGAAGAACCCTTAATTTAAAGTGCCATGTTACGTATATTTAAAAGAATTATTTAATTAAAGCATTTCACGCAAACGTTTTTTGTCAATTGCACTATAAATTAGGTTGAATTAAAAATTCGAAATCTTTTTTTTTTATTTGGTTAAAACATCATTGCTCTAAAATAAAAATATTTTAAAAATTTTCATTGCGTTTTTAAAATTTAAAATTTTAGATACTGTATATTGATTTTCGCTGTGGTCACGTGTTCGACGATCGCGACAGAAAAGATATCAAAAATCAAAATCTTCGAATATTTTTTAACCTGATCTTAGATTGGGGATCACACCATAGGAATGGAAACAGAGTGGCATCTTCTCAATTTCAAAAACAAAGCCTTGGTGATGTAAACTTTCCCAAATTCATTATTCAAAGGTCAACCAGCATCTATAAAATCAACAATTAAAGGATCTAATTATGGTTGCTTGATAAAAGTATAACAGAACCTATACATCATAAAGAAGTAAAAAGAAATTATAAATCACGTGGTCAAAGTACTATAATAATGTTAGAAAAAGCAATATATATAATTAAGATTTTAGAAATTTTTATCAAACTAATTCTAAACTTTTTTTAAATAGAAAATTTAGAAATTAAGATGGAAGAAAAATTTCTAGATTCAATAACTTTAGAAGAGGAGATTAATCAAAGCGAACCAATATCTTCTCTGTCAAAAGAATCTTTTATAATCCATTTTATACAAGATCCAAAATAACATCAATTTGAAATACTCAATAAAGATAAAATAAAATATTGTAATAATTTAAAAATTTATAATTAAAAAAAAAATTTATAGATTTTATAAAATTAATAATTTTTAAATTAATACTAACAAATTAATTTTTATTTTAAAAAACTATTTATAAAAATAATTCAAGAAGATGATTACAAATTTAAATTCAAAATCTATAAGATAATTAAAATCAAAAATTTTTTAAAAAATTTTAAATAAAATCAAAAAAATAATTATTATCATATAATAAATAATTAATTGGTATGGTTGTAAAGAAAAAAATTAAATAATTTGTATTTTTTAATACAATTTTAGTTTTCAAAATTGAGTTTAAAATTTATATGAAATAATACTTAAAAATTAATAACAATTTTTAAAAGAATTCTTAAAATTAAATGCAAATATATAGTATATATCAAATAATTTATACATTATTTAAAATATAATATATAATTTAAAAAATAAATTAAATTGCAAAGTTTATTAAATAAATTAAATAATTAATAATCTAATAAAACATATAATAATTATTAGATTAAAACAATAAACATTATTTTAATCTAATAAAACATATAATAATTATTAGATTAAAACAATAAACATTATTTTCAATAATTATAAATATAAAAATATTTTTAATAAAATAATAAAAAATTATAATTAAAAAATATCTTATATAAAAAAAAAAATATAAATATAAATATAAACTCTTTCCGCTGATCCCCTTTTTCCTTAAAAATTTCTTTTTTTGGTAATTTTCTTGGAAAAGAAAAGCCAACCTAAAAAACACCTTATTCCTCAAAGATTCAAGACTTAATTAACAACCTAGAATATTCAATTATTCCTCCAAGAGATCACTCTATTGATTAACAAAAGTTTTGGTAGTACTGCATTACAATAGTTTTACTTTACAAGAGAAGGAAAACACATCTATAAGCTAATTCACAATAAGCTTAGGAGAGCCCAATATCAACTTCCCAAGCTTCTAGTCAGGCCAGTGTCAGTTTACACCTTTCTAGGCACTAGAAAGAACTTTACAAACAATAGTTTATACTGATAAATCAGGAAAAACTCAAAGTTTACAAAGCCCAGAAAGACATTAAAGGCTCCCAAGGACTAAACAGTAGAGTATTCTGATTCCATACACACCTGTCTAAACATCAAAACATTTTATGCAAATGCATACACATTAAACAATTCAGCATCAAAATAACAAAGCAAGGTTTATCAAGTGTCTATATATAAACAACCTATTTTTCATAATAAAGAAGATCAATATCAAATTCAGTAAATAAATAGAACTAAACAGGAAGAATCAATGACTTATCTGAGTAAACAAGACACTAAACAAAATAACAAACAATTAACTATATATATTTTGCTAAATATAAACAAGTAAATAAATCAAGAATAAATAAAACAACGAATCAGCATTTTATCCTCCTTTACATGTGACCAATATGACAAAGGAATAGAGAATTATGCAAATTGCTAAGAAGAGTGAGCTACACATCCTTGATACAATAGTCAGAATAGCTGAAAAACATGATCAGAGGAAAAAAACATGGGCTACCCAAATCATCTTCAACACTCTCATCACACAAGACAAATTCAATTAGACATCAGGACCAACAGAATACTCAATACTCAATAGTATTCTCACAAAAATTTTAAATGTAGACCCAACTATATTCATTAAAGCAGAGGCCCTTAAACACATATCCTATACTTATGGACACAAGGTCAAGGAAGAGAAGAAGACCTTATGGTATCCTTCTTGAAAGAAAAAGTCAGACATATCTTGGAGCAAAATATTTCCATAAATAGTCTCCCCCTTCATACTCCAGAAATTTTTCAGACCAAGGGTAAGTTTATAAACTCTATAGTAGGAAATTCAACTTCAGATGAGAACACTATTCCAAACAAGGATATAAAAGTTCAACCAACAATCGAGATTGAAATCCCAAATAACATCGAAGTTGAAATGGATGATAAAGATATAAAAGAAAAGTTGGAGATAGAACTTGAAATGGTAAACATCCAGGAAAGAGTTGAAAGAGAAAATATAACAGAACAAATCTCCTACAATATATGAAATAGATCCAAGTTATCCAGTTTAAATCCATTTCATATTACCAAGAAAGGAGAATTCAAGGTTGGAATCCTTACCTCTAGAATATCAGAAGATACAGAAAAAGAACATTTAGCCTATCTTCAAGGTACCTTGAGTCTATCTAAAGACATGCTACTATTCAAAAAAGATTTTCTCAATGGTAATGCCTAAACAACTTTCACTTTTGAAGAATTGGAAAATGTCCTACAATATATAGAGAAGATTAACAAGAAAGAAGGAAAAAACTTTACCTTGATATCTATACAGGCAGAGAAATGAGAAACTTCATATTTACCACCAGAAAAGAAATTCTTTAAACAAAAGGTAGCAGAAGAAGAAAACAAGACAATGGTTATCACATTGATAGATCTTAACCATAGTCATACTCATCAAGAAATCAAGGCTGTCTTACAAAAATATGGAAAGGTGTTGAGTATCTATATTTACAACCACTCTCACTCTCAAAGAAGAATCAAAATAGAATTCATCCCAAACTAGCAAAACTTGGAGGATAGATAATTTATTCATGTCAAAGTAAATACCTTCAGGCAATTTTCACTCAATATAAACCAGATGACCATGAAGTCGATGCCATTCTCAAAAACTGTAACAGTCAATCCTTACGACTGTATGGTATACACAATACTTTCACAAGTCTTATAGCAAGAGCAATGTAGTATGCAGGAGTCAAAGCATATTACATACCAAAAAATCCTTTCACTTTAAAAAGAAGAGGATATGCAGTAGTCTATTTCGCAGTAGCAGAAGATTTGTATAAGGCCCTGAGATAATATATATCTATATACGGTCACAAACTCAGCTGGAGCGCTAAAGAGCACTTTAGGAAGGATACAGTGCATAACAAAGAAGTGACCAACACAGAGAGTAGTAATTATAATAAAGAGAAAGTTTACACTGAAACAATACATATTAAACTGCGCTCAAAACAATTAGGTCAAAGTGACATTAGAAGCAACAACAGAACAAACTGGCCTACAACATCTGAGGATGATTCAGTAACTGAAAGGGACTCTAAGAAGAGAACAGATCTGGAAAAAAAGGTAAAAGGAAAAAGACACAACTTCCAAGGTAGCAAATACATGGTTAGAATATCAAACACTTTTAGATGCTTCGCTACCGGTAGTAATAGAGAGCCAATCAATCACTGTAACAGAAGAAGAATTTTGCATAATAGGTCACAAAGCCCTTATTCGGAAAATGAAAGTGATCAAGATCCCCTATGCCAGATCCTGAATAATCTCAAGCGATTAAATACTAGAATAAATATAATTGAGGAGAAAACAGATAACCAGAATAGTGTAAGAGGAAGGTGATGAAATAATCGCTCCTAAAAAGCACCAGTTCAATCAAGGTATATCAGAAGAGAGTTTGATCCACAAGAAGAATCAAGCTCATTCTAAAAGAAAAGAGCGACCATAGAAACAATAACAGAAACTAATAAAACCCTTCCTAATATAACACACATCACACCATTAGACGAATTCATCAGTACAATTAAAAAGAATACCATTAATAAACTAGACAAAGAACAAATACTATATAAAAACTAT
>CAJVPT010001430.1:0-21508 GCA_910592055.1 Acaulospora colombiana | reverse complement strand
AAAGTAAAAATTGAAAAAATATTTCCAGCTTCCTCCAAAGACCTGCTTCTCAAGACCTCTTCTCAATAAGAAATGCCCAATTGGGATATCCTTTCTTTTCTTGATCATTTAAGGAACTTATTCATTCTTGATTTTGATTTCCTTCTTGTGTACCATCTGAAGAGACTTATCACCTAGTGGAAGTCTTTACTTCCAGGACACACTTGGTCCCAACCTTCTTTGAACAGTGATTTTTTATCCACCTGCAATGGAAAGGTGACTTATAATGGACCCAGGTTCTTATGTGGCCTAGTAGAGACTAGGGCATATTGTTTCAGTATGATACTTTCCAGCAGCCATGCCTAGTTAAAGGAATTTTATTAGTGTATATCTTCCATTGCCCAAAATAGTCTTTTTCCAAAGATCTTTTTGCTTCACAATGGTGTGAGGGTACCAAAAGAGCAGTGGGGATCCTCGTCGATTACGATATTCTTCAACAACTTCTGGGAAAATACATTCTCAACTGTAACCAAAGGGTTGGAGCTTAACATGAACTAGAGACCATTCAATTTTATTACCTGACTAGAATAAAAAAAAGACCTTGGTCTTGAACTTTGCCTAACCAGAATGATAGGAGAGAAAGACCTCAGCTTGAATGAATAGCAGCTTTTTCACCACCTAGGAACTTGTTGCTTATATCTTATTGGCCTCATGGAACTTGATCTGTAGGTTAACCCAATTGGAGGAGTGGAGCTGACACGGGGTACCAATCAACTCTTTCTATTATCAATGACATCATTGGAACATGTGCAGTGATCAATAGGAGCTTGTTTACATTCAGTTACTAACGTGTTTCATGTCAACCAATCAGATACCAGGTGATATTGTGCTATCAGAAATTCAGGATCAAACTGAGGTAGGCAAAATCTTTCAAGAAAACCATAAAAAACAGTAGACACTTTAAGAGGGTACAAGACAGTATGTGAGAAGATGGATAATAAGCCTTCTCCTGTCAACAAAATCTCTATTTTTTGTCGCTTCTAGCTCTGTAAGGTGACACTCCACTTGTCAATCCTTTTACTTCCTAGAACCTTCTTGCTCTTAGTAGAAGAAGTGTATACTTGAGTCTTTTCAGGCCACTAGAGACTCAAGTTTTTATTCAAAGGAGTTTATAAACAAGTAAGGGAGGTAAAAGAGGTACATGAAGACAAGCCTCAAGTTGTTTTAATGAAAGTGTAAAGACTTTATTAGCAAAGAAATATAAAACTTCTTGTGAATATCTTTTTTGTGTATAGTCAGAGGATCAGTAGAAAGAGTTGAACTATGGTTTATATTATATTTTAGTTTTTATTATTCCTGATTTATAAATAAATATAACTTCTATTCAAAAAAATTCATATACAGTCAAACCTCCATAAAAGAATATAGTTGGAACATTTAAATTATGTTCTATCATAGAGGTGTTCTATTATAGAGGTTTTTATATTTATATTAATATTATTTTAATTATTATATAAAATATTTTTAATTACAGTTAAACCTCCATAAAATAACATGGTTGGGATATTTAAATTATGTTCTATCAAAAAGGTGTTCTATTATAGAGGTTTTTATATTTATATTAATATTATTTTAATTATTATATAAAATATTTTTAATTATTATAACCTGTAGGTAAAGATGGGTTCCTAAAGAGGGAGGCAGGGACATAAGTCAAATGTCCTTTACTAGGAAATATTAAAATTTTTAAATTAATAACTATAAAAAAACTACTCACAATTGTTCTCTATTATCTAAATTATTGATTTATAATATTTCCTAACTTTTGTTCTTATTAAAGTGAAGAGCTATGAATTTTGTCCCTCAAAAAGGAACATAAGTGATCTGCGAAATTTTATATGCTAAATACTTTAAGGACCCATTATTACCTGTAGGTCAATAGCACAGTAGTAGTACTCTCAGGTCGCAATTACAAGGTTTGTAGTTCAATACCACTTAAGGATCAAATCAAAAATTATCCTTCTGATCAGGTTTGACCAGTTATCTTGTAAAAGTTATACCCAATCATCTGAAACAAGTTCTAATCAAGTTAGGCTATATGAAGATAGGACTTCTGGCCTTTCGTCGATTAGGGGTTGAGATCTACAGTTGTACTACTGGAAGGATTGCATGAAGAAAGGCTTTTGATCTAGTCTCCCACAAAAATGTCCTAAGCCCACTTTGATCTGGTAGCCTCCAGAACCCTCGCTCTTCTAGCTCAGGATATCCCAATCTAGTGCTCCACTTAATTGAAAATCAGTCAATAGGGACTGGTTTAATGTCATAGGTGGTGACAAAGAAGGAAAGTGTCCCCTTCTAAGGTCTGAGTGAATAATATATCTGGGAATATTGAAGGGTGTTATATATCCTATCGGGTATATATAACTATAGACTAGTTTAGTGAAACAATAAAAAAAATTTGTAAGTCCAATACTAACTAGCCTAGACTAGTCGTTGATAACTGCGTATTAACCATCCGGCCCCTAGCTAGATCTGTCCACTCACAGAGTGGTTGCAAGTCTATCTAGGACAAACCATAATAGGTTATCATTAAGCTACATAGATATAGAAATATATGGTTTGTAGAAGATGATTGATGTAACTGCTATAGGATTTAATTATCTGTCAAATTAAGTTAATTTTTAAATAAAGCTTGTATCTAATACCAGTTGCAGTTCAAAAAAAAAAAAAATATTTTTAATTATTAAATTTAATAAAGAATTAATATTATTGAATAAAATATTGATTAATTATTGTTTGTTTTTTTGATTTTTCATGCATTTTTTCATAATCATATAATCTTTTTCTAAATAAAATTTGTTTTTCTACATTTAAATTTTTTTCTATTAATTGTTCTTCAAATATAATAACTTTTTTTAATGCTTCATATGCTTCTGTAATTGTAATTATAGATAATAAAGATTCTTTCAATTCTTCTTCTGAGTCTTCAATAATACTAGCTTCAATTTGTGCATTAGCTAAAACCATATCTACAATTTCAGTATCTTTAAGAATATTTTTGGTTGCAGGTGATTCATCAATAGCAAGAATATAATCTTGAATATTTTGTTATATATCGGATGGTAAATCATTGAATATATCAATTGATATTTCTAATTTTTAAATTTTTGATTCTTGAATTTCTAATTCTTTAATATAGAAAAGAATATTTACTTTGCACTAACAATTTTGAATTGTAATAGGTGTTACTTCAAGCCATGATTGAATAATATTATCAATTGCTTGTTTTACATTTAATTTATTCCTAAAAATAAATTAATATTAGATAAAATTATATAATAATACATATGCATATAAAAATATATTAACTTACTGTTCGAAATTAATTTTTTGTTCAAATTGATGCAAAATATATTGATAGTACAATTGTTTATACTTGGCCTTAAATGATCTAATGATATCCGAATCCATCAATTGAAGGTGTGATATAGTGTTTGGAGGAAGATAGCATAAAGTAATAATTATCAATTAATTATCAATTTGAATATTATGAGATGTTGCATTATCAATCAAGAGTAATATATGGCAACCTTGATTACAAAAACCTTCATTTATATATTTTAACCATGACTTCCATATATCTGAATGCATCCATGCCTTAGAATTAAATTTGTAAATAACAGGTAGGTTTGAAATATTAATTCCTTTAAAACATCTGGGATTTTTTGTATGTTCAATTACTAAAGGTTGTAATTTATGAGAACCAGTTGAATTTGTAGCAAGAAGAATAGTAATATGAGATTTATCCTATAAAAAACTAATTAGTTTATAATAATATAATATACATGTAATAATTAATTTTTTTCCTGGATTTTGATGATTTGCAAGAGTTTGTTTTGGTCCTATATGAAAGAATAATCCTATTTCATCAACATTATATATACCAGCAGAATCAAATTTTGAAGTAATTTTCTTTAATTTATTCATTTCTCTAATAAACTTTTAGTTGATGTACTTCCTGCTTCACCATGAAGCTTATAAACACGCAATTGATTTCTTTCTTTAAATTTTTGAATCCATCCATTTGAAAATTGTATTTCATCTTCATATATATCAAGGAGTTTGGCAAATTCTTTTTCCTTTTCTTTAATTAACTAATCATTTAACTCAATAACAGCTGCAGTTACTTGCTCTACCCAATAACTTAAAGCTTTATCTAGTAGTGGAAATTTTATATTTTTGTATCGAATTTTTTTTTCTGTATTAATTTCAACATTTAATTATTTTTTATTTTCTTTTATTATTTTAGAAATAGTTGATCAAGAAATATCAATATCGGAATATTTTTGATTAATGTAATCCATAATACTATCATGTTTTGTTCCATAATGGTCTTTAGCATATTGACAAATCTCCTTATGAAGACTATCAGTAATTGTGGCTCATTTTGATTTTTTGCATAGAGATTCTGATATTAAACAATTTAGCTAATCTGCAAGAGGTTAGAAAGAAAAAAATTAGCATAAGAAACTTGTTACAATAAAAATTGAAATATATTTTTTGGATATGATGTAAGGAAAAAAAGACTATACATAGAAAATGGCAAAATGAAAATTAAAGTTTTCAAAACTTGAAAGTAAATATGAAATTGATCTATTTGTGACCAATTTATATAACTGTGATTTTAAGGTTGATCAAGTTTTTTTTTTTTAATGATTATCTTTTTTCTTATTAAATACTATCATTTTTATATCTTTTACAAAAAAAACAAAGAATTATGATGTAAGGTAAGATAGTTATATGCCAGTTTTAGATCTGTTTCTTCATTCGTGATTTTCGGGACCTATTATCAGTTATGTGGTCCAAATCACATAATTCAACTTTTACCTTCCCTCTTCCAGTGGAAAAATCGTATTTTCAAAAATGGAAAATGTTAAAGCCAGGTAGTATCATATAATAGGTGATGAATGATTTTTTTCTTTTTATTTTTCAGAAAAATAAAAAGAGGTATAGAACTAGAAAGAGGAGAAATAGTAAAAGATGTAGATAGGAGTAGAAAAGTAAAGTAGGCACAGAAAAATAGAAGGGAATGAAAAACTGGAAGAGTGATATAACGGAGAAACGGAAGAGTGGTAGGAATAGAGAAATAGATATGAAGAGGAAGTAGAGAGAAATGAAGATATTTTTTTTTTCTAAGAGGTAGAATTGAAGAAAGAAGAGGATGAAAGATAAGATGAAATATAAAGAGAGGTAGATAGGTAGGAATGGGAATAGAGATAGAAGAAACAGAGAAAATGTTTAACTTGATTATTTTTTGTTATTAGAAGGTATAAGCGGAGTGATGGGGAAGTGGAGAAATAGAAAAGAAGAGAAATAGAAGGGTAAAATGGAAAGAGAGGTAGATAAATGGTGTATAATTGTTTAAATTCTTTTATTCTTTTAAATAAAAACAGAAAAATATAAAAGGGTAAAATGGAAGGATATAAGAAGGTAAAGTAGGAAGATAGGTAGGTAGAAATGGATAAATAGTATAGAAAGATGTTTAAAATTTTTCATTAATTAATTCTTTTTTTTTTTTAAGAGGTGTGTACAAAGAAACAGGGAAAGGAAGAGATGTAAAGGAAGAACGAGAGTGATAAATGAGAGATAGAAGGGGGGACAGAGTAGTGATAGAGATGGAGATGGAGAGGAGGTATAAACTAGATAAATAAGGAAGAATAGGAGAGGAATATGATGAAAGAAGAAAGGAACAGTATAAAGGAAAAAGAGAAACAAAAAACAAATAAAAATAAAATGAAAGGGCAGGTGGGAAAATGCAATATTTTTTAATTAATTAATTATTTTTTTTGATTTAATTTAATTTAATTTTAATTTTTTATTTTGTTTTTTTATTTTATTAATTTATTAATTTTGTTTTTTCACTTGATTATTTATTAGATGTATCAAGATTTTTTTAATTTCTATTAAATTTATCTTCGTATTAATAATATTTTATATATATTTTATGGAAATATATAAATGAGCTTATTATGTGCAATAAATATTTGTTACATTAATATTATAAAACTATACAAAAAATATGATTTAATTTATAATTATATAGTTTTCAATCTAATATTTTGACCAAGTAAAAAAACACATTTCCAAAATAATTGGCTTATTTCTAGCTAATTGATATATATTATATAACATTTGTTCTTATATAGAGGTAAATTATATGTAATTGTTTTATCAAATTATGTTCCAGTTTTATTATGGAGGTTGTTTTTTTTTTTTAACCCTTAGTCAGGTCAGCATAGTGCATTTATTAATCATAAATAACAAAACTACATATGATACATTGGCAAATATATCTTGACTAAACTAAATCTCATACTGACTCACTCGTCACTTTCAAATCTCAAATGAGCTTCAAGCCTCTAAATACAACCATGGGAACAATATTTTGCTCCAGAATTAGTTTTGAATAAAGACCCTTCTAACTCACCCATTATTGCCAGCAGGTTGCCACTGCCGATTATTCTCCAAGAAACTGATTTCTAGAAACTATAATAAGGGAAAGAAAAAATAAAAGGAAGGGAAATATTTGAAAATGCACAAATATGCTTACATGAAAAGAAAAAGAAAAAGAAAAAGAGAAAATAAAAGTGTTCCATATCCTTTAAAGGACCTTTACTAAAAAACCTCCTCTTATTAGGAAACAATCCTTCTGGGATATTTTTCTTCTTCCTGACTGTTTAGGAACTTATCCATTCGTGACCTTGATTATTTTCTTGTGACCATCTGAGGTACTTATCACCTACTCGGATCCAGCTTTTTGTTCATCGCTTCTTTTCTTTCGGTATTGATTTTTTATCCATTCACTCAGACCTTCACGGCTTATAGTGAACCCCAGGTTCTTATATAACCTTTCAATCATATTATGTAACTACTGATATCTTTCAGCAACCATGTCTAGTTAAAGAAATTTTACTGGTGTATATCTTCCATTGCCCAAAATAGTCATTTCTCAAAGATCTTTTTGCTTCACAATGATGGGAGGGTACCAGAAGAGTAGTGGGGATCCTCGTCAATTATGATATCATTACACAATGTCTGGGAAAATGCATTCTCAATCCTAGAGAAGGGTAGTGGCTTACAATCTTCTACTTTTCGGTCTTATTGCTTGACTGGGATAAGGAAATAACCTTCTTCGCATACTTTGCTTGACTGGGATGATAGGAAGTTAAAGACTTCGGCTTGAACAAGTAACCATCTTTTTACCATCTAAGGAATTTAGTGCCTATTCTAATGGTCTCATAGTTTTTTTGTTTTGGTTACACTTCATTTGAAGGAGTGGAGGATTGCATACCAATTCATTCTCTTTCATTTCACCAATGACGTCATCAGAACACGTGAATATAGCCTATGGAACCTTGTTTACATCTTGCTACCAATATGTTTCGTGTCAACCAATCAGAAGCCAAATGACGTTATGCTACCAAAAATTCACGGTCAAGCTGGGATAGATAAAATTCCCCAAAAAACTGTGAAAAAACAGTAAACATTCTAAGAGGGCAAGAGACAGTATGTGAGAAGGTGGATAATAAGCCTTTTCCTACCTAGAAAACCTCTATCTCCATGTCATCCAGCTTTTAAAAGAAGACACTCCACAAGTTGGTCCTTTTACTTCCTAGAACCTTCTTGTCTTTAGTAAAGGAAGTATGTGCTTGAGGCTATTCAGGCTATTAGAGGTTCAAGTTTTTAGTCAAAGAAGTTTATAAACAAGTAAAGGAGAGTAATAGTAACTCATGAAGACAAGCTTCAAGTTATTTTAAGGAGAGTGAAAAGACTTTATTAGTCAAGAAGAATAAAATCTTCTTGCAAATATCTTTTTTGTGTGTGATCAGAGGATCAGCAGAAAAAGTTTTTTTCTTCTATTATAGAGATTGTTCTTTTATAGAGAAAAATTTTTAATTAATTAAATTGGTTCCATAAAAAAAAGTTCTTAATAAGAGGTGTTTCTTTATAATGAATTCTTTTATAGAGGTCTGACTGTATTATATAAATTTGTTAAATTTTTTTACTTTATTATTGATAAATAATTTAAATTTTTAATAAATAGTTTTAATAAATACATATTTATTAAAAATTCAATGACTATTTATCAAAACTATTTAATAAACTTAAGTATGAATTTTTTTGAATTGAAATTATATTTATAAATTTTTTTTTTTTGGACCCTCTGTCAGGCTAGATATGTGTGCTTTATTAAACATATGTATACTTTACATTGAAAATGTATCGCTAAAGCTAAGTCTCTACCTAACTCACTCGTCTCTATTTTAAAAATTATTAAAACTCTAAGTGCAACTTCGGGAGTGATTTATTGCTCCGTTAGCAGTTCAGGTAAAGACCCTTCCAACTGTTAACTTCATTGCCTGCAGGTCACTACTGCAGATCACTCTGTGAGGTTCTGACAGAGCTTAAAACCCAACCATTTCATTCCATACTTCACTCATCTTGTTAGAATTTTTCATAGGCTTTCATCTTCAAGGTTTTCTTCTTCAAGTAATGGATTTTTTTTCTTCTGGAATATAGTTTTCTGGCCTGAAAGACAAGGAGGTCTTTTCATCTTGTCTTTATTACTGATTCCTTGTTTTCGTTCCCATTCAATTACCTTTTCACATCTCTTGTTCAAGACTTCTTTTCAGATTTGGTTACAGACTCTTTTTTGCATTTTCAATATCCACTTTCTTGCTATTCTTCCTATATGTTTACCTTGACATTTTAGATCTACCACTTCTAGGATAAGGTCATTTCTTATAAGGTCAGAGCAGAAACTTAGTATATTCTGACTTGTTCCAGAAGTCTGTTCTACTATTTTAGTGATTCACTTGTCAAGCTCTCCTATTTCTTTACGATCATTAATACTCAGCTTAGGATTTTTTTCTTCAGCCTCTCTCTTTCTTTCCCATAAGCTAAGCTTTTGATTTCCTGTTATACTGACAAATTATATATATATATATATAACTAATACCTGTTTTTTAAATATATATAGAAATTTATATTGCTACTTTACATTTCCTTGTGTCATTGAAAAATGATAACCCTGAGGAGTATGTTGCCTGCTTGTAAAGTTCTTTCACTAAATTAATAAGTGCTCGCCTGGCTGTATTTGACTCTAATATCAATTCTTTTTCAAATGTAAATATATCGAAGTATATGTACTTGCTATATATATTTTATTAATACTAATAAAAAATTAGGAAAATTGATAAGGAGAATTTGTGAGATTCTTAATATTTTGCCATGCCGATGATATAGAAACTGCAACTGCTTTGAAAACAGATATCGACGAATTGAAAAAAAATAAAATAAAAACACAAAAATTTTTTAAGTTCAAATAGTTTTAATTATAAAAAACCTAGTTAATATCTTTATATTTTAGGTAAGAGAGAACCTGATGATACAAAAACACTTTGCCAATGCCTATGAAGTAAAAATGATATTTCTTGAGCCTCTGCCTAGATATAATAAAAAAAAAATCAAAGGAAAGTAGATGCATGAAAAAGTAAATCTGCTGCCTTTATATATACAAGCTATTGATGCTACCTTCTGCCTACCGAATGTAATAAAACAAATAAGGAAATTATAATTTGTGGCAAAGATTCAGGTAAGATGATGCTTGCTGTATATCGTAATAGGATTGGATCCGAAGTTTTAAATATTATGCAAGATACAATGCTGAAAATGTTCCAACTACAAAGAAGGGTTGTCCAATCCGATGGTATATTGAAACTTAATCAAAGAGTATTGGTAGCTACTGGGTATATAAATTTTAATTTCATACTTGAGCAGTACTAACAACAAGTTTTAAATATCTGTCGACAAGAGAATGTGGAATTTTTACACATGTTTTCAATATACCAAAAGAGTTACGAGAAACAAATCAGAAATACCTGCATGAAGAAAAAGTTGTCATGATGAACAGCCTCCTGTTTAACTATGCAATGGCTATTTTTCCTGCCGATGTGACTTTGAGTATACAGCAAAAAATTATTGAGCATGGGTTTCCAAGATTAGATGAAAACAAGTATGGAGCAGTCGAAAAAGGTATCTTAGTTTTTTATAACAAAAAAAAAATTAAATTTAATCATCCTTTGGATCTCTGTGAAGTATATACATCTTGGAGGTACAGCAAATTTGCCCATACCAATACAAATTTCCTGAACCATGCAATTGCAACCAGTTGCCTGAGAGGAATTTGCTTCAAAAGTGATCCAGAATTTACTTGCCGAGAAGGGGATTTTGATGAAGGCAACTTCTATATGGATAAATGGGGAATAAAAATAGAGATGACAGGTATTTTTATAAAAATAATAAAAAAGTTTGAAATATAAAATACTAAGTTTTTATTTAAATTTTTTATACAAGGCAACACTTTTTTTTGCTAACCAAAATATGAGTTACATGACATAACTGTTTTGCCGAAGGAAGGTGTAACTAGTGGTTTATTATAAAACCTGCCAAAAAAAACAGTAACAGTAATTAAAAATAGAAAGAAGAAACTGAAAAAGAAAAACATATAAAGTATCAGCAAGAGCAATTGTAACAAGATCTCCTTGTATTACTAGCACTGGAAGAATTAATAAAAAAAATCAATGCAATAGCAGTATTGCAGAAAATTTAAATTATACAGATGTATATTTTAATTTAAAAGAAAATGATTATGAATGGCAATAAATTATAAATATTAAAAATGTAAACTATTAACTAAATATTTATAAATAAAACCTAAAAATGACAAGTAAACATTAGGTAGGAAAAAATAAAAAAAAAATATATATATGATTAAAAAAAATATCAGATTAATTGAACAGATACGGATCAAATAAAAATAAATCTATTCAGATATGAATCAGATAAAAAAAAAACAGATTTGATTCAATCCATAGTAATTCCTAATGACAGGTATACTTAATAGATATAAAGCTTGCATCTTATTAATAAAAAAATGATTTTTATTATATAGTCTTCTATTTTTTCAATAGATTTTAACTTATTATCAATGTTTCTATTAATGAGAAATTCCACTTCAGATTCTTTAGATTTCTCATTATTACTACTATGAAAAAACTTGTATATTATTATAAGATAAAATAAATTCTTTTACTTCATTTATTAGTTTGATAAACCAGATACTTAAAAATTTCCTTTTTTGGAAACTTTTAAGATGAAAGGCAAAGAAAGATAACAAGTCACAACAGAAGTCCCAGAGCTTCCAACAACTCTTCCACAATTACGGAGCATACCTTGAGATATGACAAAAGAGCCAGCAAAGAACTGGGCCTGGCTAGAACCCAACCATATGCAAAGAAGCCCACCATGACAGCAGCCAAGAAGCCTACACAATCAATGGCAACCACTATCCCCAACAACGACCACCAACTCAACAACAATATAACCAACACAACAAGAAACAATGCCACAAGAAAATCAACAACAAGAAACAGAACATCCATCCCAACAAAGCCAGGAATCAGAGGCTTCAACCTCTTTATGGAGTGACATAGTAGAAACACAACTCAACACAACCAACAAACAGAGTGAACAACAAGAAAAACATCACAGAAGAACCACCATTCAGAAACCACAAACAGTTCGAAACAACAGTTTAGATGAAGAGATGGAAACTGAAGAGGAAAACAACTTAGAACATAAATGGTTCACCATTTCCAAAGGCAAAAATAGAGAAATCGACAACTCTCAAGGCAGACCAAGACCCAAATCACCATTTGACAGAACAATCCGATATGAACGAGAACGATATAAGGTTGGCATCCCAGCAAAACTAGTCAAAGAAAAAATTACACACCAAAAACTAGAACACATCATTCTAGCCCTCAACTCCCCTGAAGGACTTCTGACAGTACGTAGTGAAGGAAAAAAAGAAGACATGCAAATCATTGCCATCTTTGCAAATCAACATGCAGCGGAACATGCAACAACCATAGAGCTCCCAGAAATGGACAATAACAGGCTGATGCACATAGAAACTGGTCGACAACAAATCAATAAAGGGAACTCCATAGTAGTGTGGAACATCCCCTTGAACACAAAATTCATAGAAGTTAAACAAGCCTTTGCCAAACATGGTCAAATCCAAGGCATCACTATGAAAACTCAAAACTTATGGCAATGTGTCACAATCACCTTCGAAGACCAAGAACCCAAACACAAACTAGTAAATGCCAGAAGTATCCTAATCAAAGGAGACTCAGTAAGAATCAATGATGCAGAATGGATACTTCAACAAATGAAACAAAGACATAAGATCACTGATAAACTAACGAACCTTCCTCCCAATATATTAGCATGGGATATCAAAAACATTTTCACACAATGCAAGGGACATACATGCTACATCTCAAGGGTAGCAAACAAGGACTACAAATCTAAAAGATTTGCAGTTGTCAGCTTTGAAACACAAGAAGACCTCCTAACTGCAGCACAAACACAATACCAGCAAGGAGAAACAACTCTCTCATTCACTCCAATCTCAACAAAACTATGTGCAATATGCGACATATCTTCTCATCTAGCCAAAAACTGCCCCACCAAGGAAAGACATCTTCAATGGGACATGTACAACAAAAACCAGACAATCAAATTTAGAGACCTTTACAACAAATTCAGATCAGAAAAAACGTCATCAATCTGTAACCTCAACAAGCCAAGAACACCCAAAGTACAAAAAGTAGAAACATATGCAACAGCAGCTTTCCGAACAACCAAACCAAAACACGAGAATCCAACAATCCTCGAAGACATCGGTAATATCCTTAGAGAAATCCAGCAACAACTGAACACTATTAAACATCAAGTAGCAGAACTGGATGAGCGTATCACCAACCTGGAATACTATGATAAAGAATACTATGAATCAATGGATAGCGAACAAACACTAACATCGCAAGACTCAACATCCATATCACGATTCAACAGCACAATCCACATCTGAAGACAGCTTTGAAAACCTCAGAAACACACAAACACAACTCTTCTCCTTCATTGATGGGATGCAAGACAAAATGAACCAAATCTTCACCACAATGGATGCTTTAGCTCAGATCTCAACCAAACCTACTGACAATTAATAACTATGGGAAATGCACACAGCAACTTCAATAACAATGAATATGCAAATACAAATACAACACATAACCATCAAATTAACAACCCCAATAACCCTCCACTTAGAATACAACAACTAGAAACAAACCCATCATGGTCAGATTCTGACTCTACAACAGATGAAAACACTGACATACCATCATTAAAACCTTATGACAACCCCATATCGCCACAAGAAAAATCAGTCACATTAACAAACAATACTACCACACCACATAAACAACATCCTGAACACATCCCCAACTATCATATCACAGGACAAACCTGGAATATCTTCACGACAAATGTCAGAGGTCTCAAATCGAACCCAGGAAAACTACTCCTATGGACAGAATGGATCAATAAACACAAACCAAGTATTCTCACATTCACAGAAACAAACCTTAGCAACATGGAAGGAAAATTCATCCAATTCCACGACTACCAGACTACATGAAGTAACACAAGTAACCAAACAAAAGGGTTTGGAGTAGCACTATTAATTGAAAAAAATCTAGTCAAACACATCTTCAAAAAGTACATATGAAAGGATAGAATTATCACAATAGACCTACTATTCAAATTCAAACATAAACTTAGAATTATTGTTATCTACCTTCCTACCCAAGCACACTAGTCAAATCAAGAGTGCATCAAAGAAGTCCTGAAATTAATCAATGAAACGAAAGCCTCAAATAGCCAAATAATAATTTTAGGAGACTTTAACTCAGTTCCCAACCCCAGCATAGACATGCCCAACTCAAAGTTTCCAAAGGCAAAGCAATACCTTCTGACAAGAAAGCTCATACAATGGTTATCAAACAACTAATTTATAAATACTTTTCAAGAAATCAACCCATATAGTACTCAACACACATGGAGCAACACAGAAGACACAGTCAGTAGAATCGACCAAATATGGATCTCCCCATCACCACTCTGGCTCCTCACAGAATCACAAATACAAGAAATCAACAAATAAGTGATAGAAACTGATCCTAATGCAACATACTGTAATATACAACACTGGAATACTGACCCCCAGAATCAAACAGATACAGATCACAACCCAATACTAGATATAATTGGCAGAACACACTCCAAGAGAAATGGAAAGACTTCGGAGAACACATATAATCCAAACTCGAACAAAAATGGGAGGAACTTAACACCTCTCCAGACAAAGTAAACAAAAAATGGAATCTCTTAAGAGATGCTATCCTACAAAGTGCAACCCTTCACATCAAAAAATACAAGGAAAAAAAGAGATCACCAAAATCACCTAGCTCTTCCACTGATGTTTTATGCAAACTCTCAAAAATCCATTCATTGGGTAAACAACTTCTCAACATCAATCCACCATCAGACCACATCCTCAAGAAAATCAAGTCCATATCAAACAAATTAGCCAATAAATACTCTATCACTATAGACACCCCAAAGGAGCCCTCCTGCCCAGTAAATATCGCAGAATAGATTAAATCCATCAAAAACACAAGAGACACACACAAAGCAACTTTCAACAAACTGTGCAGAAATAGACAATCAGAAGCCATATCAAAATGACTACTAAGAAGACAATCATACTTCAACATCGACAAAAAACAAATGATCAGAAATCTTCTAGACAATCCAAAAAGACACATCATATTAGACAAGCTAATCATGCAAAATCCAGATGAAACAATCATCACAAACCCAAAAAAAATCAAAGAAGCAGTCAGGACACATTACCAAAACTGGACCAACAAACGCAACACCAAAACAATCCACTCCACAATATGGGAGGAAGAATACAAACCACTGCAACATGTGAACAAAGAATGGTACACTAATGTAACTAATACTATACAGCAGAAGAGATCCTAGAGGTACTTAAGAAATGCTCCAACAAATCAGCACTAGGAACACTAGGAATCCCCTATATCGCACTGAAAAAACTCACCAAAGAAACAATAAATCATATCGCAGATCTCTTCAACAATGTACTACAAACAGACAAAGTACCAAAGGAGTGGAGCCAGAATAGCATATATCCCATCCCAAACCAAAACCATGGAAAAACAACATCAATATAACATGACCAATCACCCTCCTTGAGACAACACGGAAAATATTCACAAAAATTATCAACAATAGACTAGCTAAAACCCTCACCACACATCAAATCCTATCTGAATACAACTGGATAGCCCTACCAGGTTGCAGTATACAAGAACCCATATACATAATTAGAGCAATCCAGGATGATGCAAAACAACATGGCAACAAAGCATGGATCCTAAGCCTAGACATGACAAAAGCCTTTGACTCAGTAAATATTCAAAGACTCAAACTAGCACTCCAACGAATCAAATGCCCAGACATTATCATTCAAATCATCACGAACATCTGGAACAATAGACAAAACCATGTTATCACACCATTTGGACCGTCACTACAATACACAGTAGAAGATGGAATCGACCAAGGAGACACTATATCACCCTATTCTGGAGAATCTTTTATGATCCCCTCCTATCCCGGATTTCAAAAACACAAAAAGGATATACCCTTACATCAAAAAAATGAAAGGAACCCACAGCACCACCAACCATCTCAACCCAAAACATCACATGCCTGGCATTCATGAATGACACTACTCTAATAGCAAGCAGTCAAAAAAGATTACAAAAAATAAGTGACATCTGCTCAACCTTCTTCACAATAAATGACATCCACATCAATACATCCAAATTAAACCTTTTAGTTCTAAACTTCACGTATGATCCAAACAATCAGGTCCATATCCACGAACAACCAATCACAATGCTCCCACTAAATCAAGTAGCTAGAATCCTAGGAATATACCTAGAAGGCAGAGGAGCAAAAACATATTAACAACATTTGATAAAGGAAAAAATACTTAAATATGCCAACGCGATCAAATGGAAAGCAACAACAGACAAATAAATCAGATATTTACATAATCAAGTCTGAACATCAATAGTAACATACCTTCTATCAGACATGATTCTCACAGAACCGAACTGTAACAAAATCATGAGCATTTTAAATCCCATCTACAAACATAAACTCAACCTGGCAAAAACAGCACCCAATACAATCTTACACAACCCATTGGAATATGGCTTCTTCCATCTCTGGGACAGACAACTACTACTTCATGCCAACAACTGGTACAAAAGAATAAACAGACAAGACATCATAGGAAAAATTACCAGCATGCGTTTACAGGAAGTGCAAAACAGATGGTGGTCAACCAAGTCCATAACAAGCACACAATTTACAAATCCATTCCTACCGCAAGGATATGACTTTACACATAATCTTCTCTTCCTTCTTAGATAACACGGATATACAGGAATAGCACAAAACCTTCAAACCTTCAAAGAAACTGACATAATTATTGAAGAAATAACAGAACCAAGGTGGTATAACAAATACAGAAAACAGTTGGCAACAAACCATATTCTCTTCCTAAATCAAATCACCAACTATATAGGATCCAGACTAGCAGCATGGGTAGAAATAATAACAGCAAACAAGAAACCAAACAGAAAAACACCCAACTGGTTTAAAGAAATCTAACAAAATGAAAAAATTCTAACCTTAATTGACAACAGACGAACACATACACAAAACACAAAAACCACTCACAAACTAGCAATAGAAACATCAAATCAAGAAATCAAATGGACTGTATCACAAGGAACCAACACAAGTGTCATTGGCAGAAAGTGCGCCATCCAACAGAACACAGTCAAACTACAACATTATATTAGAGCCTATAATAACTGCTTCCCCTTAAAAGAATGTGACGGATGCCTCTTGAATATCACAGGAAAACAAGGAGAATGTATCTTTTACAAAGAAAAGAACAGCTTGATCAACATCACAGTTCACAAAAGCAAAACTAGCTCAAGAAACTCACCCTCCAAAAAACTTCACCAAAGAAGCAGAATCTCACCCGACAGCCTCAACAACATTCTCACAGACAAATTCTCACATCCAACCCTTCCCTCACCACCAACCATCCTCAATGATCAAACAATAGTCAACAAAACTATTATAAAAAAATATCTCAAAACAACAGAATAAATGATCGAGGAACTGGCAACAATATGTCACAAAATAGGGAAACTTCATGAAATCTCAGTCTTCACAGATAGATCCTTAGACTCAAACCAAAAAATGGGATTCGGTTGGCACATCATCCAAAGACCAGACATCAGTTTCCAAGGAAAAATAAACAAGTTCCCATCCTCCACAAGAGCAAAACTCACTGCAATACTCACTTTTCTCACAACAGCACCTGCCAACCACACAATCACCATTTGTAGCGATAGTTAAGCAGCTCTAAAAGCAATAAACAAAGCACAAATGAACCCAGCCAACTTGAAAACACTTAAAAACAACAACTTAATTAACACTATAATTTACATTATAGAAAACCAAAAACTCACTATCATTTAGAAAAAAATCAAAGCTCACAGCAATGACAAACACAACAATAGAGCAGATTTTTTAGCAAAGGAGGCAACCCTACCAGGAAAGGCAGCTGAAATTGAATGCATACCAATAAGAAGCAACACAACAAATTGGACACAAGAATGGAATGGACAGACTCTAGACAATATGCTTACAACATCAATCAAAACCCTAATCAGTACAAAACACATCCTCAACTGGAGAAGCCTTGATCATAACCTCATAACAACCGATAGTACCTCCACATTAAATGACATTGCATGGGAGGCTTCACTCACCAATAGACCATCCTTAAAACTTACAACAGGACCTACCAATCGAGAGGACTACAATAGTAGATCCTTCAAATACAGACTTTGGAACCTAGAACTACCTACCAAGGATAAACTACACAGAAGAGCAACAAACACCTGCATGGACAACCAATGCCTCAACTACCAACAAATAGAAACCAACACATACTGCATGATATGCAAGTGAAACGGAGTAGACATCTATAAAGAATTACTTCAAATAATTAACGAAGAAGTCAGTAACAGATCAAATGCATCCACAAAATACAACCTCAACAAAGACCTTAACAAATAGGCAAAACTCTGGACAGATGAAATCAAGAACTACATAGCGAGAGGAGCCCTTACAATAGACCTAATAAAAACTATCAAAAAATATACACTGCCAGAACACCACAAAGAAACTATCAAAAGCATTATCAATAGACTCCTTGAGGTACAACAAGAAAAATGGAACCAAAGATATGACAACTTCATACAATGGGAAAAGGAGCACAATATTACTGCAAAAGACAAAAGACAATGGCAATCCCTAACCACAAAAAAGAATATATACAAATCATGTATTCCAGGTATCAATACACTAATGACACATGCTAGCTATCATTGGATTAACTGGAACACAATCTATTCATTCTCGACAAAATTTTTATGGGACAGGTAGAGCCTTGGAAAATTAGTTAAGTATATATCAGTACTTGGCAATAAGTCACATGGTAGGAAGATTTCCTTAGTGAGTTTACTTAGGTAGATAGAGTGATAAATTTGTATAAAATAAATTTGTATATACTCATTATAAAATATCTAATAAACAAGATGTAAGCCACCCATCTAAAAAAAAAAAATTTATTAGTTTGATTTTATAAAAATATCTATATTGAGTTCTTATATAAGTTTATATAGCCTTTATTGATCCAGGCTGATATTAATTTCTCTAACATTATATATTTCAATTAAGATAGTATCAGTTAATATAAAGTTATCTATAGTATACTTATTATATGGTATATACTCTTGTTCAATTCTATTAATAGTGTTCTTTTTTATTATACTAATTAAGTTATCAAGTGATATATTATGTGTTATATAGAAGAGGGTTATGTTGAGATCTACTGTTTTCTTTGAAATTGTATCTTTTTTTAGGATGAGCTTGTTTTCTTTTGTGGATTAAATTCTCTCTTGATATAATTTGATTGGACTGGTACTAATCTCAAGATCAATTGTTCTATCATCTCTCTCTTATTTTATTCTGGTTACTTGTTTTCTCCTTGATTAGATTTATTTTGTTATTTAATTATTGGAGATTATTCAAAATCTAATAAAGGAAGTTTTGATCACTTTCACTTTTAGGATAGGGACTTTCAGATCTATTGTACAAACTTCTTCTTCTATTTTAATAATTAATTGGCTTCTATTACTATTAATAGCAAAGTGTTTAGAAGTCATTGTTGTTTTAGTAATGTATTTGTTATTTAGAAGGTTGCACCTTCTTATTTTTTTCCTTCTTTTTAGGTTGTCTTTTTCTTAAAGTCACTTTCTGTTTCTGAGTCTTCCTTATATATTATGCATCAACTTGATCTATATTTCTTCTAATATCAATTTGATTTAGTTGTCTTGGATGCAATTTGTTCTGTGTTGTTTTAAAATAGACTTTTTCTTTATTATTGTTACTATTTTGAATTTGAGCTACTTTATTGCTTTACATTGTTTCTTTTCCAAAGTGTTCTCTAGTACTCTAGCTAAGTTTATGGTTATATATAAATATACATTGTCTTAAAGTCTTGTACAGATTTTCTTCTGTTATAAAACAAACTATTAAATATTCTCTTTTTTTTAGAATGAATAGATTTCTTGATATATAACATGTTTTGATCCTTGTATATTGTGTTGCCCTTGCTATAAGACTTATGAAAGTATTGTGGATACTATATAATCATAGAGACTGACTATTATAGTTTTTGAGAATAGCATCAACTTCATGATTATCTAGTTCATATTAGGTAAAAATTGCTCTAAAGATATCTGTTTTGACATAAATGAATAATCTATTATCCAAGTCTTGTGGTTTAAAATGAGTTATATCTTGATTCTTCTTTGAGAGCAAGAGTGATTGTAAATATAAATACTTAAGACCTTTTCATATTTCTATAGAGCAGTCTAAATTTCTTGACAAATATGATTACAGTTAAGATCAATTAATATAGCAATCACTGTCTTGTCTCTTTCTTTTGTTACCTCTTGTTTGAAAAACTTCTTTTCTAATAATGGGTATGAGGTTTTACATTTTTTTATCTATATAAAAATCAAGATAAAGTTTTCTTCTTCTTTTTTATTAATTTTCTTTATATATTTTAAGGCATCTTTAACCTTTTCAAAGATAAAAGTTGTTTAGACATTATCATTGAAAAAGTTTTTTCTGAATAGTAGCATATCTTTGAATAGACTTAAGATATCTTGGAAATAGACTAATCATTCTTTTTTTATATTTTTGATATCCTGGAAGTAAAAATTCTAACCTTAATTTTTCTTTTTTAGTGATATGAAATGAATTTAGGCTGGATGGCTTGAATTTATTTCATGTATTATAGGAGATTTATTCTATATATTTTCTCCTTCAACTCTTTTCTAGATATTTTTCATTTCAAGTTCTTTTTTGAGCACTTCCTTAAGTTCTTTATTACCTATATTAATTTTAGTATCATTTGAAATTTTAATCTCAATTATTGATTTAACTTCCATATCCTTGTTTGAAGAGGTATTCTTATTTAAGATTGAATTTTCTATTATGGAGTTTGTGAACTCATCCTTGATCTAGAAAGTTTCAAGAATATAAAGAGAAAAATTATTTGTGACAGTATCTTATTCCAAGATGTGTCTGACTTTTTCTTTCAAAAAGAGTGACATAAGTTCTTTTTCTCTTTTGATCTTGTATTCATAGGTATAGGATATGCTTTTTGAGAACCTTAGTTTTAATGAATGTAGTTGGATCTATGTTTAAAATTTTTGCTAAAATACTATCAAGTATCAAGTATTCTACTGGTTTTGTAACTTATTGGACTTGTATTATATAGTAAGAGTATTGAAAATAATTTGAATAGCCCATGTTTCTTTCCTCTAATTATAATTTTCAGCTATTTTGACCATTTTATTGAGAATGTAGAGCTTTCTCATTTTTGTAATTTGTATAATTTTCTGTTCCTTTGTTATATTTATTATATGTAAAGAAGAATAAATTGCCAATTTATTATTTTGTTTATCTTTTTTGTTTGTTTATATTTAGCAAGGTTTATAGGTAGTAATCACAATGGATCAAATCAGATCAAATTTTAACTAGATTCGATCCGATCCAGTTTTTATAAATATGAATCAGATATGAATCCAATTCGATTCGAAACTATAATAGTTTGATCTGATCTGATTCGAATCCAAATTTGATTTGATTCGATCTGATTTGAATCTGAATTTGATTTGATTTGATCCGATCCAAATCTGAATCCAATTTAGATTCAATGTAAAAACAATTTGAAACCAATTTGATGTATTTTGAATCAGTTTTAAAGCATATTCAACTATAACTGCTTTGATTTAAC
>CAJVPT010001429.1:0-21509 GCA_910592055.1 Acaulospora colombiana | reverse complement strand
AAGATCTCCTAGTACTAAAAGATACCAGTTTTTTTATATAGTTTCTCCAATTCTTTGTTTTAATTTGTTGAGAGTTTCTAGTTGTCTTTTGTCTCCATGGTTTGTATGGAAGTATATTCCTATTATTCTGAGTTTTTGCTTCTTTGGGAAGGTGAAATCGATATGAATGAGTTCTCCTTGCCATGCATTGTGGTTGTAAATATGAATAGTTATTTCTTTGCTGATTATTAGGTTTAGGCCTTATCTGATCATTTGTTTGTCATTGTGTGTCTATAAAATATGATATAGTGGGTGTTTCCAGTGTTTAGATTAATAATGGTTTTCATTGGTTTCTATTGTAACTATTATATTCCACTTCATTGTAATGTACCATTTAAACCATGTTTCTCTCTTGTACTTGTCAACTAGATCTTATATATTGTAGGTGGTTATTGTTTATATATTGTTTGTTGTGATATATGGTAGAGTATAGGTATAAGATAGAGGATTTGTGTTGAGTTGATTTGTGTTTTCTAATTCATTATTGTTATTTTTTCTTTTTTCTATTCTTTTTGTCAAAAAGAAAGTATTATTATAGTTATTTATATTTTCAGGGTCCTCTGTTATTGATAGTTAGGTGAAGTATTGGAAGATATATTTATGTTTAGAGCATTGGTAAGGATATTATTTTGTCCATATTTTGATTCAATCAGTACATTGTTGAATGAATTTGTTGTTGTTGTAGTTGCATATCTTGCAGATTTTTTGTAGTTTCTTATATGTTCTCTATAGAACTGTTTTCATCCTGATAGAAAATCTGGTCTTTCTCTATTTGCTCCATGTATTCTTCATTATAGCTTTCTAAGTTTACAATTTGCTCATCTAAGTCAGCAATTTCTTCTTTAATTTCTTTAATTTCTTGTTTGATTGTTTCAAGAATATTTAAGACTTTTTCCATAGCATTTGTTTTTATAGAAACATTGATTTGGTTCTCTTCCTCTCTTTGTTTTTGTCCTTGTCTTGCAACTGCTGCATATGAGCCAGGTTAAGTTTTCCTGTTTGGCTGCTTGTTTCTTGTAAGATTTCTAATTGCTTCAGAATATGCTAATTTGTATTTGCTGTATAGTTTGCTGAAATGTTTAACCTGTTTGAGTGGGATTGATTCCATTGCATGCATCTCTCTTTGAAGGGACAGTTTGCCACCAGATATTTGACACTGCTGCAAATGCTACATAGTTTAGTATTGATTGGTTTCCATTTGACTACAGTTTCTCCCAAGTAAAAATTTCCCTCTATCACTGCGTCTCTTGTTTCTTCATTATCAAAGCTAATTACAGTAAATATTTTCTTTCTGTAGGAGAGATATCTGGAGATGTAGTATGTCTTGACTTTGGTTTGTTCACAAATATGTTTTAAGTCAAAGGCTATAGTATTAGATAAGAGGTTGGTGAGTTTAGCTGCTATTGCTTCTTTTTCTTTTATTTGTTCCATGTTCCATAGTGCATTGAAGATCTTGACTAAATCTGATCTTAGTAATATACTCTATTTGTTAATGATTGACTGTTTGCTATCTTGATTTTCAAAAGTGATCATAGCAGTTTGTCAATCTGTTGAGTTGTTATTGTAATGTTAGTAATCTCCCCATATTTAGCAAAGGTCTGTCGTACCTCAATGAACTTGATATTCAGAGGGATGACCTACATGATGATACTATTTTCCTTTTTTTGAAAAAAAGTTATGCTTTCCATGTATTTCAGATGCATATTGTTCGTGTATAGCAAGATAAGGTTGCATGCCACATTTGCCACTTGTTTATTATCAAAAATGGCAATAATGTACTCATTTTCTTCTTTCTCTTTGCTGAAGACTGACATTAGTTCCACTAAGGAGTCTAAGTTTTTTATCAGAAATGAGATTTTTTGACTGCTGGTTTTTTCAGAAATTTTACTTGCTTTGATTCTTGTTTTGACTCTTTTTTTGCCAAATTTGACTTTCCTATTGAGTAGGGATTTGAAGCGAAATCTATTATACTGATTGGTTTTGGTTCTATATTTAGAAGTGGTTTGCTATTCTTTTTCCTGTGTAATGATGTTTTGGGATGGATTTCCTTCTAGTTTATCTTCAATTTTCATCTCTGTAACTGCCTCTTCAGGATATTCTTGATGGTTAAAAACTGTATTTTGGTCACTGGAATTGTTTTCTATGCTGCTTTGATATGACGGGATACAGTATTAGGTGTATTAGTTAAAAGTTTTTTTTCTACTTGCTCGTTCGAGGGAGTGTTGTCAACTGCAGTTTTTGCTTGCTTGATATTGTTGAGATCTTGGAAAATATTTTGTTGTACTTTGGTTGTTCGCTATTTTACAGATTCATTTTCTTTCCTTACGGCTACTTTTTTTTGTTTTTTGTGTTTTTCTTCATGTTATCCATGTTTGATTCTGTGTATGTATTTTTTGTATTACTCTTTGCCAAAAGATTTTTATTGTAGTTGGATCTTCCTGAGATATATTTTTTTCTAGATTCTCTATGAAAACTCATCTCTTCCATTCACTTTTTTTTTTTTCAAAATTACTAAACAGAAAAGAGTTTTTTTTTTTTGGATCAAATGATATTATAAATAATATAAAACTAAATAACATATAATATTTAAGAAAAAGTTAGAAATAAAACTTGATATAAGATCGAGAATATATTTAAAAAAAAAAAAGAAAACTCAATATTTATAGCAATAGATATACTTTAAAATTAATCAAATCTCTTAATTATTTGTTACTGATAACAATAAGAAATCAATTAATAAAAAAAGTCTATATATTAGATCTAAAAGATCATATTCTAAAAGTAAAATGATCAAGATTTATATTATCAAATTTTCTATAATTTTTGAAAGACTAAATAATAGAATAAGTTTAATTAAAAAAAAAAATATAAAAGCAATAGAAATAAAAAAGAGATAATAGAATAATTACTTTTTTTTTTTTAAACACAATTGATATTAGATATGTGTACTTTTATTAAGAGTTAACTTAACATCTTGGATAATAAAATCCTTTTGACATAACATTAATCATCTTATACAAACTATATATTTCTATATATATGCAGATTAATAATAACCTATCGCAGTTTTCTCTAGGTGGACTTACTATCACTCTGTAAGTAGATAGATCCAGCTAGGGATCAGATAATTAATACACAATCATTAATGGAAAAATAGGCTAATTTAGTATTAAGCTTTTATAAATTTTTATATTATATTCACTAAACTAGTCTATATAGTATGACCTGATAGAATTTAGTTTACTCTCCAATACTCTCAGATATTATTTACTCAGATTTCAAAAGGGGGTACTTTACCTTCTTGTGGCATCAGATCAGCTCTATATAGAATAATCACTTTTAAAAGTAGCATCAATTTAATAAATATATATTAGTAATAAGTTAGACTTTTAAATAAAATTATATTCATTTTAAAAATCAAATACATCTATAAATATATTACTAGAAAGTAAATATATTTTCTTATAATGATACATATAATAAATTACTTAATAAATTCATTAAAACAATCAAAAATAAAATTATATCAACTCTTTTCTAAAAAAATTTCTTATTAGTCAAAAATACAAAAGAATTCATTTATAGCTACAAAATAGTCTCTCTTCTCAAGATAGCAACTGAGAAGTTTGACAAGACAGATGATATCAAAATATAATATTTATAGAATCAGCAAGAACAATGGTAGAGTCTTGAAAGCCAAAGTGACAACACCTGCCTCCCAACTCAGATACACTCCTCTTGGAACCAGAACAGTACTTCCAAAAAAGTTAATAAATAAAGAAAAGAATTGAATAACACAACTAAATAGCCAAAAGAGATGGAGGTAGAAGAAAAGAAACAAACTATAAAAGAGGAGAAGAAAACAATGGAACGAATTATAAAATTATCAGAGTACACCACAAATAGCAGAATAGGCTTCTTCACAATAGTTAGAGAATCAGAAGATAGAATAACCAAGGATTGCAAACACAAGAGAAGCAAATAAACATCACCAACCAGGCTGAATACAGCTATAACGAATCAAGAAGATGTAAAACCAATCTATTAAATTCTCAATAGCAACAAGAGGCACTTATGCTTGAAAAAGTGTTTATTGATCCTAAATAGGTACTAAAACAAATATCTAGGAAAAAAATTAACTCCATCAAGCAGAAAATGAGGCACCTTACCTTCTTGAAATATATGAGATACAAATATCTAATTAGAAAACCATAGATCAACACCATATTTAGCAATTACAATTATGAATAAAGGACATGTGAGATAAATATTACAGATAATGAAAATGTCTAATTTAGGAAGGTCACCTCCTTAGGATCCCAAGAAAACAACTTATGTATCATCCAAGTATTGGATGTCCCCTTCACTTTACTAAAACTAATCTTGTTAAATTTTTTGAACAAACAAATTAGTATTGATTATATAACCTTACAGAAGATAGGCTCATTCCAAATAGCAAACATTACCTTCTTAAACATGTCAAATTATATAGAACTTAGTCAATACTGGACACTCACCAAAGGTTTTTACTCATACAGAATATTTTCTTATTATAAAATACACAAGATTAAAGAACAAAAATAGTATTACAGTTTCACATTCATATAACTATTACTAGATATAACAGAAATAGACCTGACAGTTATAATTATTAACACAAAAGCAAAATTAGTCTATATTCCTCACAATGCCAACAGCTGGGCTAAAATATTTGTCATATTCACTTTTCAGATCAGATAAAAACTTGTGAAAACCAGATCATTAGCTTTTGTAATCAAAGGAACCCAAACACAATGGGTTTACTATGAAACTAAATTGTGCTACATCTGCAACTCATCTGAACACAACTAAAGTATATGCCCTAACAAATTAGAAACTCTTTTCTCAAGATAACATAGCAATAGATTCATTAATCTGAAACTTCCCCTTTAATACCTCAACAATATAAACTTTAACTTTCATGACAACAGGATATATAAAATTAATAATAACATCCAGAACTATGCAAATATCCTCAAGTATGAGTATAATCCCAAAGTCAACAAATATGATAAAGATATTTGAAGAATTCTGGTCTTAATTCAAAAAGATGTCAAAGAAATAAAGAGTGCTCTTTAAGAACTGAAAGAGAGAGTAAATACCTTAGAACAAGAATGCACTAACAGATATATTGAAAGTATAATGAACTCATAGAAAAGCTAAAAAAAAAACACAACTAGTAGCAGAGAGAAGCAAACAGTAAAAATCAATACAAGAATTTAAGATATCAAGAAAACTCAAAAAGTGTATTAGCAACAATTTAATAAAATAAGTAAGAAGCAATCAACTTTTTAAGCTCAAGTCTATCTGGCTGCAATCTTATCCAATAATATAATAGACATCAATATATTAAACTCTTCAAGGGAAGAAAATAGCAAAACTAACAATATGATATCAATCACCTAACCTTTGAATGAATAAATAATTCAGGATATCAACAATACTCAAATCAAGAAAACTAATTATATAGATAAGGAACAGAAAACTAATCACTCAATTTGAACAATTGCAATACACAATATAAAAGGAATGATAAAGAAAAATAAATACAAGCTGTGAACAGACATTCAACTCTTTTTCACAGATTCTTTTTTTCTTAAAAATTTTCTTTTATGGTAATTTTGAAAAGAAAAGAAAAAATGAACAAAATGATGTCTTCCCAAAGTAAACTTTGAAACAGAACAGTCCAGTGAAAACCTAACTACAATGAAAACATTCTGGCAAGAGGTGTTACAAGCAAGTTATACAAAGAAACAAACCTGAAGCCTACAAAAGAAACCATTAAAAACAAAATCCAAATTGAAATAAACAAGTCTTCTATATCCTCCAATGCTTCCAGCACAAGTACACAGATAGCCAACAGTATAACAACCACACTTATTAACAATAAAATAGTATATAATATATCAAAATCTTTCAACTAGAATGAAGAAGCTGAAAAGAATATCATCAACTTTCCAAACAATAAAGACTGAATTCAAGCCATATCCTTCACGAATTTGAATATAGAAAATTAGGTCTTTGACTCGGATATTAATATGGATAAAGAGAAATATGAAACATAGTTATCAACCTCACTTGAAAAAAGAGAAAACTATAAAGACAAGCAAAAAGAAAATGATTAAATGACAAGACCAAGACAGCATTCTTTCTTTGATAGGAAACAATATATAGGAGAAAAAAGGTCAAGATAGATATTCTAGTATCAGAACCTCCTGGCAAAACAACAACATAGAAAATAACTCATCTAATAAAGGCCCTCAATTCACCAGAAGGATTTTTTGCCATCTATAATAAGGGAAGCAATGATCAGGAATGCATTATTTCCATTCTTAATAACAAACAAGTGGCAATCAAGACATGAAACACAATCTTGCCAAATACAAACAATTGATATATGGAAATCATAGAATACACAAACTTAACACTAAAAAAAGAAATGAGTATTAGAGTATGAAATATTCCCCTGAACACAAAGTTCATTGAGATATAATAGTCTTTTGCTAAATATAAGGCAATCAGCAATATTATAATGTCAATCCAACAAATATGGCAAACTGCAATTATTATATATACAAATAATGAAGACAAAAAATTATTAATCAACAAATAAAACATTTTCTTAAGATCAGACTCAGTCAGAGTTTTTAATGCACAATGGAATGTGAAACAAATAAAAGAATATGGCCAAATCATAGTCAAGCTAATGAATCTTTTACCTAATATCACTGCCTTTGACCTCTATCTTATTTATAAACAAGTCAAAGTGAAAACCTATTACATTCCAAGAAGAATATTATACCAAAGAAAATAATTTACAGTTCTCAGTTTCAACTACCAAAAAGATATAAATGAAACAATCAAATAGAAGTATCAACTAGGTAAAACTACTATTATATGGAAACTGACAGATACCAAACTATATTCAATCGGTAACAATTATAAACATCTAGTAGCCAGCTGTTTCATTAAAGAGATATGCATGCAATACAAATAATACAATAAAGAACAGGCAAAAAATTTTGAAAAACCATATAATAAGTTCAAATTAATCTACACCTCAATTATTAGAAGTTAAATGAAAATATCTCTTGATAAACAAAGGTAACCAGGTTCATATGCAGCAGCAGCAAGACAAGGTCAACAGCAATACATAAACAAAAAGCAGGGAAGTAATCAATCAATACTTACCAATATTCTTCAAATTCTGGAAAAAATTAAACAAAAAATTGAAGAAATTAAAGAAAAAATTATTGACCTGAATAAATGAGTCTATAACCTAGAATTTACAGAAGATAACATCTCAGATGAGATGGAAACAGAAAATGAAATTGATACATATACTACAACAGAAAACAAGCAACAAACCTCTCAACAAAATAAAACTATTAATTCTCAAATATAATAACAATAACAACAAATCCATGCATCAATAAACAAAATGGACAAAAATATGAATTGAGCACTAAATGTAATCTCAGAACTCATTTCAAAGGAAATCAATCACTTTACAAATAATTAATGAAAAGCTCACAAAGTATATTAACCACATTATAGTAACAATAATCAAATAAAACTTAACAACAACAAACTCCCTCACTTCAAACATTTCAGGCACCAAACACAACTTTATTAACAAATAATAATAATACAAACAGTATCACAATATGGACACCAACCAATCTGCAACAAATATAACCAACATATATTGATCAATATGGAAGCTCACAACTGTAAATATCCAAGGACTGGTAGATACACAAAAAAAAACACATGGTTTAACATGTGTACTAAGGAACAATGGGAAATCATTGTAACAATCAAAACTAATAGATTACATCAATATTCAAAACACTGGAAACACCTAGACTTTCAAATAATCTGGTTCTACAAAGAAGTCCAGACTCTTGAATATGGCCTAAATATGATAATTAAAAGAGACATCATATAATATATTTATAGTTACAAAACTTTTAACAAAAGATTAATAGTCATAGACTTGACTTTCCCAAAAAAAAGAAAACTTAGAATAATCAGCATCTTTCCAGCTCAAAATGTATCAAAAGAATAGGCATAAACCACAAATACACTTAAACAATGGATCAATAAAACAATATTACAGGACTGAATATTCTAGTAATGGAAGGCATGAATAGTTATCCAATCCTATTATAGACAAATTCAGTAAGAAAAAACTAATAACAAACTACAATCCATCTGAAAAGCAGATAAAGTTCTCATACACAATAATTTTGCAGACACTTACTGCACATATAACTCTACATAAAGGGAATATACCTGTTATATACAAGGAAGCAGCAATAAACTCAATTAGATCTGGACTAATCCCAAGGCAACTTGGCAATTATACAAAACAAGTATCAGTAATATGCTTGACCTCCTTATTAAGAGTAATCACAATTCAACAATTATAGAACTGGAAGTATGAGAACTAGATACTCTAAAACACATACTTATTCACAATTCAAACCACAGATATAACTAGACTTTGATAGAAGACAAACAATAGAAAAAATTCACATAGAAATAGAAACAAAACTAGACCAAGCATCCCTTAATCCAGATTAATAAATAAGAGATAGAGTCACTTTAGTTCTCTCCTTCTACAAGTAGCAAGGAGATATATTTCAAAGAAATGTGTACATAGAAGAAACATCCTCAAAGAATAGAAAATAAATCAAACATTTTACTTCTTTAACTACAATCCTTTCTAACAACTCTTAGACAATAACTAGTTACAAATTAAAGTAATAACATATGACTAGAGAATAACATACAAATATATATCTAGAACCACTTTTCTATTATTATAGCAGAGCTACAGCTAGCCAAAAATGATTCAAAAGATAAATACCATTCAAAGTAGATTCAAATACTAAAGTTATATATCTATGTACATAGAACCATTGCAAAATATATCACAAAGAAAAAAAATCCAAAGCTATAATCCAAAGAACAATAAGCTACCAAGTCTTTTAGAGAGCAATAAAAAAGCTATGATAAATAGCATTTTAGATGAACCCATATTTATATCCATTTAAACATGATCATCAAAAGAGAAGAGGACATTTAAATTATTACAGAACTAGACAAGATCAAAGAAATAGTCAGGCAACACTTCTTTGAATAGACTTCACCTAGAAATATATTACTACTAGAATACTACATACAATGACAACAAGAATATGAAGTCAGGCTCTCAATTAAAGCAAACTGGTACTCAAGTATACTTCAAGAAATAACAATAGAAGAACTGATAACAACAATTAAAAGCCATAGTAACAAGTTAGTGCCAGATAGAAACCAGATCCCCTATTGTACATATAAGTATTTAAAAAAGAATACTATAAAAAACTAAGATGAATTTTCAACAAAATTATCCAAGAAGGTACAACCTCTGGAAAATGGAGTAAAAGAACTATCTATCTAATATCAAATCCAAAAATTGGAAGAATAATCTCAATACAACAAGATTAATTACTCTACTAGATGCAGGAAGAAAAATCTTCATAAAGATCCAAACTGACTGACTAGTCAAAGTCTTTAAAGACTATCAAATTCTATTTGAATAAAATTGGGCAGTCCTACCAAGAAATAATATACAAAACCTAATATATATTCTAAGTAATATAATTACATATGCCAAAGAGACAAATAAAGAAGCATGAATTTTAAATTAGGATATGTTCAAGGCTTAAGATTCTATTAATATTAAAATGCTAAAAAAGATACTGCATTGAATCAAAATTCCAGACAAATTAATAAAGATTCTAGACTGCATCTTTCAGGATAGGGAGAACATAGTACTCACATGTTATGGCCCATCAATCCTCTAGCTAGTAAGAAATGGCATAGATCAAAGTGACATGATATTACCTTTGCTATGGTAAATATTTTATGACCTACTTTTTAGAATAATCAGTAATAAACATAAAGAACACCTGTTGATAACAAAGTCTTGCAAATCTCTGGACCAAGGTTGATTATCTATAAATATAAATATTGCAGCCAGTATATACATAGATGATACTATATGGATTACATGCAACAAAACAGAATTACAATATATTATTAATACTACTTAACAATTTTTTCATATTAATAAAGTCAAAGTTAATTCTCACAAATTATAACTGATAATAATAAACAGTAAAGAGCAAGTTTATATCCAAGGCATATAGATAGACAGTCAAAAAATTGTTGGTTGCACAAAAGTGACCCCAGTTAGAATTTTAGGAGTCTGGTATGATAGCTTAGGCAAGAAAAACTATCAAAAAGCTTTTATCAAATAAAAGATTCAAAAGACATAAATAGTATTAAGGATAAAATATAAATAAATGCAGTAAATAATTAATCATGTCCTTATATCTAATTTAGAATATCTCTGTAATAACATAGTTTTAACTAAAGATATATGTAACAAAATGATGTGCAAACTGATGACTACCTTCAAACACAATTCTCAATAGTATGCTATATAATAAATTTGAGTACAATATAATGCACTTGTATAATAGATAGCTGCTCCTACATGTTATAAATTGAATCTCATACATCAACTCAAATAATATTGCAGAAAAAATAGCAAGAAAAAGACTTCAATCACTATAAAACATATTCTGATCTATAAAGGCAATAATGAACTATATAAATATATATATATCTTTTACTATAAAAAATAAATCTTACATTCAACATAATATAGCTTCTCAGAATATATAGTTTTTTATTTCTGAATACTCTCAATAAAAAGTATATAACAATTATAAAAACAGATATATCAATTGAAAAAATTACTAGCACAGTATTTTATATTTCATATAGGAAAAGTTCAAAAAAGCATAATATTCTTTTCATTGGCCAAATATTGAATAGTAACAGAAAAAAAACTTTATATTGGTATCAAATAATCAGACTCAACTATCAAACTATATAAGGTCTATTCCAGCCTGGTACTATATTTTGAAAAAAAGATCTTGAAATGGATTATAAATAAACAATTCTAATGTTCACAATTAATCCTTTCTTATAGTGCAACAGATTAATAGATCAAAATATAGTGTGACCATACTAGATTGAACAATCCAATTATTATTAGAAGAAAACAAAGAAGGATAAATAATAAAGTTACAAAATATAGACATTATAATAGGATCGACAACTAGTTTCTTTTAGCTAAATATATAGGTTGTGATATTAACATCCATAATTAAAATCTTTATCCTTGTATTTTTTTAACAGTCAATAAAACTGAATCTGCATTCCAGTCCCCAATAGCAGAGTAACCACCTGTGATATTCCCAATACTGAGAACAGTATAATTAGGTGTAGAGTATCCTTAGACTCAATTCAGACCATACTGGATATAATAAACTACTCTAGTACAGAATCAACAAACAGCCAGATAAAAATTCATATACTGGTAACACAAGATCCTAACTAATTTTTAAACAAACTCTTTGACACTGATAGTAGTATAATAAATGAACTATCTAAGCTAACCATTAAAATCCAAGACAACATGATTTTTGATATATATATAGATAAATCACTAAAAGAATATAATAAAAAATAACTCATGGGTATAAGCTTTAAAATTATCACATATGAGAAAAAAGAGTTTATCTTTCAAGGATAAACAATATCACACTTATCTTTAACTCAAACAAAAATAATAGCAATACTAATAGCAATAAGTATTCTTTCACAATTTATCCATGCAAGGATTTATATAGACAGCAATATGGCATCAACAATATATTGAATACAACTTCTATCAAAGCTTTTAGGAAACAAAAGAACTTCAATCTTTTGCAACAAACAAAAGATGTATATAGAAAAAAAAATATAAAAATGATACTAAAAAATATAAAAGCACACTCTGGAATAAAGCACAATAAAAATACTGACAAATTGACAAGCATCGATCCAAATACGGCATGAATTCAAATAGCAAACTAATAATTACACATATTATAGCCAATCCATAACTGATTCTTATCCCTCAATGAATCCATCAAATAATAGATATTCCAATCAAAACAATGACTAAATGCATAATAAAAGCAATATATTTGGCAAAATAAAGACACTAAATTGTATTAGAAACAATTTCGATAACCTCATAATTAAAAAAATTTACTAGCCATCAATCATAAATAACTTACATCCAATCAAAATAAACAACTACTACACTAGCTGGCCTGATCAATAGCAAAGAAGATTCAGATTACTATTATGGAATAAAGAACTATTCACAAAAGCTAAACTTTTTAATAGAATACCCAAACTTTATAAAGATAACAAATACATAAAATATGATCAAAGAGAATCCAATATATATCCTTTCATTTGTCAAACACATCAGAACACAACAGGCAACTTTCTTATTAAAACTATAAAAAAGATTGTCACAAAATTTATTGAACATAACAAAATCAAAAACACTCCATCAAATTACTCAATTAATACTACTTTACATTACAAATGATATCTAAAAATTAATATCTGAAGAGGTATCCTAAAAGAAACAATCAAGATGATTGGTGAGCTAATTTCTAATCAAAATATAAGAAATGCATACCTTCAAGAACCCGCTCAAAAGATCATCAAGTATTTACAAAATATAATACAAAAGATACAAAGACTTTCAAAACTGGAAAAAACAACAAGGTATCATAAGAGTCTTGGAAAAACTATACAAATATGGCACTGCCATATCAGACTCATGGATAGAAGAAAAAGAGAAATATATAAAAGTCAATTTATCAGTATAGTTAATAAACATATCCATAATAGTATTAAATTGATCTCAACTCCTTATCATATATTGGAAATTTTGTATAGTGCTAGCTCAGCCTTGATAGATTATTTCCTTTTAATGGATAACAACAAATCACAAGATAAATTTTTCCTTATCAAGTTTTATTTGATAAACAAATGTAGTTATAATATAGACATATATAACTTTCTACTAAATTCAAATAAAGCAAGTCTATGTTAGAAATTTTTTTAAAAAAAAAAAACAAGCTATGGACAGAATACTGTGTAAAAAGAAAATAAAAAATTATTATTACTACTAAAACTAATAAAAAACCATATTAGGTCAATTACTGGAAGCAACAAGGATATCATTTAATAATATCAGTGGATTTTAAGTAAAAGATTAGACATGGAGTATACATGACAATACATGAAGATATTATAATTAGAATTTTCAAAAAACAAGAAATTGTGGACAGAACCATAGCAATAGATATAATCTTTCCAGAAAAATATAATCTATGAGTAATAGAGATATATCTTTCATCAAGAAACAACAACAAAGAGAATGGAATAAAAATAGAGCACAGCATCTAGCAATGGATAACTCAAGCAATAAAGATAGAACTATATATAGTTATAAGAGGAGACTTCAAAATTACACTGAACCCTGCAATTGACAAACTGACCAAGCAAAAAAAAAAGAACAATTATCAGTCAAAATTTGAGCTACTGAAATGACTAATTATATAGAACTTCGAAAATATTTATAGAACATATAATCTAACACAGACAGCATATACTTGGAGCAATGAAAAAGATACATATAGTAGAATAGATCAAAATTAATACTTTCCACAAAACACTTGACAATTGAGAGATTTATAAATAGTAAACTACCCTAATTTTTTATATAGAAGCAATTATAGAATAATAATTGTCAGAATAGAGATATGATAACTAGATTGGCAAAGAAATTAGAAAATTTATATGTGTAATTATTTCTATAACTGACATAAAACTGATAACAAATAATGGAAGAAATTTGGTGATACAATTGAACAAGAAATACAGAGAAGAAATATATTATAACAGAAGAATATAGACAATCAGTGGAAAAGTTTCAAATAGTCTATACTATTAGTAACAAGTAAATATATAAAGAAATTAATATCTCAAAAAAGAAATAGAAATGTAAAAAAGTTTTTAACAATATATAGGAAGATTATTAACATTCAGAGACTATCAGAAATGCTTCAAAAATATATAAAACATCCAATAAGCAATTCAAAAAATTGATTAAGAAACAACTTCCTAAAGTTTAGAAAGACTTTTTAAAACTAGTCTCAAAGTAGAAAAATGCAAATAGAATATTCACAAGGATACCAGATCCATTGAAAAAAAGACTGTGAGAATATATAATACAATATAAAATAGTAGCCAAAATAATAACCAGATTTAAGTAAAACAAGAAGATATAACTATATATAGAAAAAAGATAACAATGGCTACAGAAAAACAAAAAAATAAAAATAAATAGTATTCTGGAGAGACTCAATAGATCTATAGTAATAGATAAACTCATCATAGAAAAAGATAAAACCATAAAGATAATCACAGATCTAGAAGAAATAAAAAGAAAAGTTTCAGAACATTTTGTAACATAGATTTATTCCAGAAAGATTACATCTATAAACAGCTTCTCTAGATAGACAAGGAGTACACATCAAAAGAGGAGATTCAAGATAGCTAATATAACAAATTAATTGAATAGATTACTATATAAGAACTAAAAAAAGTGATAAAAAATTGAAGCTTCGGATTATTAATAGGCCCAGACAACATATTATATTTAATTTATAAACATCTTAGACTGAAAGTACTAATTCTGCTGACAAACTTTTATAATAGAATCCTATTACAAGGAGAAACACCAAGAGAATAGAGTATAGAGAATATTAAAATCTATAAACTGGAACAACAGAATTGACATCATCAGACCTATTATGCTACTAATTATAAGAAAGAAGATATTTATCAAAATTATCAGTGATTGCTTCTTACAGATCTGCAAAAAAAACAATATTCTTAATGAACTAAATTGGATAGTACTTCCTGACAGCACATCAAGAAATTTTTTAAGTGAAGATCTCTGGAGATCTTTGAGCATAAATCTCCGGAGGACTTCTGGCATCGTTAGAAGTCTCCGAAGTAAAAGTTATATATATAATTTTCGGAAATAATCAAAAAATTTTTCAAAAATCTCCAGAGATTATATTAAAAAATTTTTTATATAATATTCAGAGATTATCAAAAATTTTAAATATGATAAAATACATTTACATTAAATTATATAAAAATATTATTAAAAATTTTATTCAAATAATTATTTATATTTAAAGATTATTTATTAAATTTATTTCACATTACATATTTATTCTTTTGTTATATTTATTACCGAAGAATTTTTCTCCAATGATAAATTTTCATTGTTTGTCTCTGGATCATTTTCATTATTTTCAGATACCTTCGGAGCTTTTAGAACTTCTATTTCACTATTATCACTCATTGGTTCATCATCAGATCCATCTTTGTCACTAGAATCTCCTTCCACGAATCCAATTTCTCTTATAATTTTTTCCTAAAAATATATATTAGTAAATGTTTTATGTTTCCAAAGACCTTCGAAGAACTTCAAAGCTTACCTTATATTTCTTAATTTTCACTTTTAGTACTGCTTCATTTATAATAATTATTTTGTTATGCGGATTTAGAACAGATTGACAAATAGCAATAGCAAATACCATTTGTTCAGTGGAGAGGTCTTCTCTTGGCCAAACTTTTTTGAGAATGCGTGCCATTATGCTCTGATTCTCCCCTTCCAGAAGTTTGTAAAGATTAATATACATTTGGCTATCTTACATGACTACTTCCATGTCATAATTTTAGCGACCGATGCACTGTTGTTGATTATATCAAATGATCCTTTACCAAAAACTGAAAACATGGCATCGTGAACCTTCGAAGCTGTAGTCTCACAGATAGATCTGTATTACTTAATGAGCTATTAAATAAAATTAGAGCATTAATAATTTAAAATAAATATATATAATTTATTAAACTTATTTCTTGTCGAATATGCTTTTCATAGTATGTTTTCCATTGTTTTCTTGAAAGTTCTTTATAGAACTCTGAATGTTCCCTCTGGAAAAATTCCTCAGTTTTCTTGCAAAAGTCTTCAGATTCCACATATATTTTTTCTTTAAACAATTCTTTTGCAATTCTCTTGACTGCCTTCTAATAAAATATCAAATATATTATTGAAGTTCTCTGAAGATCTTTAACTTATAACTTATGTCAATAAATTCTTGTTCAGTAATTAAATATGTACTCGCATAAATTTCATTTTCGAGGTGGGTGACCTTATCCTCTACACTTTTTTGCCATTCTAGCAACTGATCCATTTTCTTATGGAGGACTTTGTTGGACTCCAAAATTCTCTCAAGAAACCTATCATGATCTAAACAAATAGTTAGTATTTATTTATATATATGCTGTGTTATTTTAATATACCTGAAGTTCCTTCATACATCCAAGCTGGGAGCGACACAGTTTCATGGGTACTTCCAGAGATTCATAGACACTTGTGAAGGATATCTTTATCTACATCAAGCGAAGGTGTTTTTCTTGGGGTTTCAACATGACTACGAGACTTCGAAGAACTTGATGCCTTTTTGGAAACCCGAGAAAAACTTCTATTATGTTTTCCTTTTTCACCTTAAGTTTTACCTGAAATAATATTTTGAAATATGTTATGCATTTCTTGTCTTTTATTTGACATTAAGGAAATTGTAAAGAACCTTAAGACTTATATAACACAAATCTCAAAAAATTATGTCACTTTATGCTACATACAAATCTTCGTCACTATTTAAAATGACTTCATGATTATAAATTTTATTAGCTTGCTTAAAAAATAAAGTAATTTGCTATGATAATATAATCATTAAAATGTTGACACGTTAATTTATAAATTAAAATTTTGATTAGTTATGGTTGAATTATACTTTATTAATTAATTCTACACACCTTTAAAGATCACTGGAGGTTTAATAAAAGTAATGAATATTTATCAAATAAATATTTATTTTAATACATTATAAATTTTTGAATATTTTTAAAAATTTTCATTATGAAAAAACTCTGGAGTTTTTTATTATAAAAATTTTTCCGTTACAAAAATTTTCGAAGATCTTTGAAGATTTCCAGAGATTTTTTCGAAAATTTTCAAAAATTTTTTTATGGTGGAGATCTCTGAAGATCTCTGCCCAGAAAAATTTCATGATGCAGTACACAAGCTCTTATACATATAATCTATCTTTGTATATAATAAGCATATAGGAAGAAAAAGAAACTCTGGATTCTAAACTAAAACATGGTAAAAATATATACTGTAATTTAATCAATATAGAAATGCTAAAACATGTTATGAAATACATAAAAATATCACAGAAAGCAATAAATATTATAAGAACACTTCTTAGAAAAAGAAAAAACAAAGTCATTACAATACATGATCTGAGTTCATATTATAAGGTACTAGATAGTATTGATCAAGGAAATATAATCTCACCTCTTCTATTACACATCTTTTATAACTTTCTCCTGATAGAGATCAAATAATCAAGTAGAGGATATAAATGTTCAACAAAGCTCAAAGAGGATATTGTCATGTTCTACAAGAGAAAATATCTTGATATCAAAGCTAGTATATATATGGATAACACAATATAGCTTGCAAACAATCTAGAGAAAATGTAAATAATTTTAAACACAACTATAGAATTCTGTAACATCAATGATATTTATTAAAATTATAACTGATTATCATTAATAGGCAATCAGAAAAGTTCAAATAAAACCTCATTCTCAAAAGAGAAACTATAAAAGACTGTAAATCTGGTATATCAATAAGAATACTAGATATATGACTGGATAGCTCAGGAAAAAACAACTCATAGTTGAAAAGTAAAAAAAACATGAAAACTGATAGAATAAAAGATAACTATAGACAAACAAATAAGGTATATCATAAATTATATACTTATGTTGAGTATAGAATACCTACTCAATAATATAATACTTCCTAAAAATACATACAATCTCTTGATTGGAAAAATTGCAATGAGATATTAATATAAATATGGTCTTGCCAAAATCTTATGCAACACTTTTTTATACAACTATATTGAATATAATATAAACCACATATGAGATAGACAAATACAACTTCACACAAGAAACTGGATAGAAAGAATGAAAAATGAGGATATATTAGAACAAATATTCAGAATAAGCTTCAAAATCTATAGAACCTTTTCTAGTTAACCAATGCAGTAACAACATATTTTATTTGGACTTTTTTTAAAGTAGAATATAACTTTGATCATAACATCTTATTGATACTAAAGAAATATAACTTTCAGTCTCATCTTAATCTCAAGTTCATAATCTCTCAAAAAATAAAAAAGATAGATGACACAATTGAAAAGATAATTCTAGAATCCATATAAAATCAATATAGAACAATACTTCAGAGACACAATATAATATTTATGGATAAGTAATTAACTTCACAGAAATACAAATATTACATTGGAGAGAATTGGGTGTCATAAACAAAACAAGGAAAAGAGATTGCCCAAAATGATATGAAAACCTTATAACAAGTATTACAAGTACAGCCAGAATACAAGATAGAATGGAAGATAAGACTATAGCTATCTGATATTTGATTCAGACAGATTACTAGTAAAGATTAACACCTACAGATCACACTGGAGGGCCACACTCAAACAAGATAAAATAGTTATAGGCAGAAAAAAATGCAATGATAGCCTTAATACAGTAATGTTCATATACTACACAAGAATAGAAGAATAATTACTACTAGAAAGATATAAAGAATGTGGTTTCAATAAGGCAAAAGATGCACTATCAAAATCATGTACTTTCACAATAAAAAAACAATATACAATCCAGATTCCAATAGAGCAGTCATATATCTGACCAAAGAAAACAAGAACAAGATTATAACTATACTATGATACAGAATCTTTTCAAAATCCATCATCAAAGAACTAAATAATCTTACTGAAATCTTATAGACAGAAAAACCTTGTGTATAGCTCAATATCAACAATAATAACTTGGAAGCAATTGATATCAGTGAGACTTTAATCTCAACAAAACAGAATTGATTACTCTAGCCACAATACAAGGGTAAATAAAAAACTATAGACATATTATGATTTATATAGATGGATCAGCATCAAGTCATGGGAATAGGCCACATATAGGTTTTAGCTGGATTATTAAAGATAAAACAGGAATAGAATACACCTTTTAAAAACAGACTCAACTTAATACCTTCTCAACTAGAACAAAAATAATGTTAATAAAGATGATGATAAGCATACTCAACAAGAACACCACACATATCAATATACAGACAGTCAAATAGCAATAATGAACTTGATAGAAATTATGGACTATACAAGACTCAAAAAACATAAAAATCTAATCAGGCAATAACTAATATTTTTAATTACCTTAGAAAATAATAGAACCTATATATAATGTTATAAAAAGTAAAGATATATACTGAAATTCTTCTCAATTAAGAAGTAAATAGATTAGCTAGAATTGACTTTATCCCATAACACATAAAACACAACCAGAAGATCATGCACATAAAAAAATAATATCAGAAATCACTTTCAGTAGAAATAATCTAGAATACAACAATAATAAACATTCTAGGAAATAATAATAAACATACTCTTTCCCATTCACAATAAAATTTGTGAAAATTTTCTTTTATGGTAACAATCCAAAAAGTACAAGAAAAAACTTAACGCTCTCAAAGAGCCCCAACAACAAACATGTCCAGAAGGTCCCCTAGAGTCAAAGACATGACTATAAACTATACTGGTGAGAGAATCATTACTGACAGTAACAAAATCACAAAACCACTTTTGAAAACCAAACTGTTAAGCAAGTTCAACCTACTTGCCAGCATTAAGAGAAACAAAACTTTGAAAAAAAAGGTGAAAAAGATGGCAACCTCTCAAGACACACAAGACCTCATCCAAACCCAAGAAGAGAGTATGGAGCTCGAGAAGGCAAAAAGTAACAACAGTACAAATTTTGATGAAGATATCATGAAAAGCATCGACACAGGAGAAGAAATGAACATGGAGTCAAGATTACCATCACCTATGACAATAGTATCAACAACAATGACAGTAGTCAGAGAAAGGGAAGAGACTATGAACAACCCAGAAAATATCATCAACAACAAGTTCAGTTACAAGAAGAAACAAAGGTCTGGAACCCCAGAAGTAAGACAACCATATCTTCAAAGATCAAACAACACATTATACCCTGGCAAAGTTCTCATAGGCCCAGAAGGAGTACCGGGCACCTCAACACAAGAAAAAATTGATTTTGTTCATATCAAGCTGAGGTATCTGAAAACCCTGAAGCATGTACGCACAAAGAAACCTACAGGCACAATGATGATCGCTGCTATTTTTGACAGTTATTATGAGGAACTATTGGTATGCAAGATCAAGATCAGTGACAATAATTCTTCCAAATTTAGAATAGTCCCACAGATCAACACCAATTAAAGCAAGGTCTATTTCATCAGGATCTGTGACATTCCTAACCATTTCAAGAAAACTGACATCACCAATTTGTTTCAGGACAAGTCAGAGATCGAAAGTATCACCTTACAATCAGCAGGATCAGTACAATCAGGTACAGTCCAGTTCAGTACATCAATAGTATAGGAAAAATATGTCCAAAAATAGGCACTCTATAAGGATACCTTCTGCATGTGAACATATCTAATGATCAGGACCCACATGACAAGAGAAAAGAGAAACCAGTACATAGCAATACTAGTGAATCTCCCACAAGGAACCACAGTAAAGGAACTGTAAGAAATCATCAACTACAACAATGTACAAGCATGCTACTTCCCCTTGAATCATTTGGTTCATAATAAGAGATTTGTGATCCTTTACATTAAGAATGACCAGGATTTAAATAAGGCAAAGAGTACCAGTCTCAACATAAACAACATAGAACTCACTTAGATGGAAAAGAATAAAAAACTCCATTTCGGGTGTGGTGCTCAAGACCATGAACTCACCTTCTGCCCAATTAACAAAGAAAGCCTATCTACAAGAAGCTGAATAAACAGACTGGAGCAACCAAGATCCAGAACAACAGTTTATAAAGAATCCACCTTCATCAAGCAAACAAATAGACAGATGAATGGCTCTCACACCCCAGGACGAACATATACAAGTGTTACCAAGGGTATACAACCTCCACTTGTGGGAATGGAAAGAATAATAGAAGTACTCAGACAGCTTCAAGCAGACATAAAGACCATCAAACATCAGGTCGATATGCTGGATAGGAGAGTAATAGCAATAGAGGCAGGCCCCTATGTCAAAGCCAAAGGACCGATAATCTCAGACCTCTTTCTAGAACATGAGATGATCTCAGAGAACTTAGAATTTAAAACCTCATCTTCAAAAAGGATGGACATAAAACAACAACAAGCACCAATC
>CAJVPT010001428.1:0-21513 GCA_910592055.1 Acaulospora colombiana | reverse complement strand
TTTAGCAAAGGGTTTGAATTTTGTTATATAAATAGTTTAAAAAATCACTTCATTACTAATAGTATACATGATACTTTCTACAAAACATATTCAAATATCAACATCAATCAAATTTATCCTTCTTATATTGATAACTCTTGTTTAATTTGTTGTCTATCCCAGGAACCTTCTCCTACTTTCAAAAACTTTTAGAATTGATTCAAAGTTGAATTCATTGCTACTTCTTATACTTTTGTAACCCAATATTATTTTAATTGAGTTCTTTCTGCTCCTACCATTCATTCTGAATCAACTACTATCAAAAAACTAATCTTTACTATCTGATACACTCATATTTATTCTTTTGACAACATTTATTTAAAACTCTTATCTGCTATTACATGCTTTAATTTCTTTACTGTTGTTCCCCTTGAACCATCTAATTTATCTGTTAATGGTATACTTTGGATAGCTTACTTTTCTTTTAGCCCATAAAAACCTATTATTATTTCAAAAACCTTTTATTTTTATACAAACCCTTACATCTTGAATTACTTTTTAACTTTTTTATTTCTACTTCTTCTTTTTCTTCTACTCTATCTACTATATCTACCCCTTTTAATAATACACATATCCATATAACAATGGCAACATCCAAGGACATCTATAATTATTTTGAATAATATTCTTTGCTTTCATACTCCAATATACTGTGAGTAGAACCCTTCTCTGGTGATAGAACCCAAGACCCTATCATTTGATTGACTTCTTTTGAAAAGACCATGATGGTTAATTAATGAGAAGGCTAAAAACTTATCTGTATGCTTAATGCTCACTTCCAGGATGAAGCTGAGAAATAGTGGATAACATATTTTGAGAATAATAATACTGATACTAATGCCATGAAATAAAAGGTCATCTCTAAGGAATTCAAACTTCAGTTTTATACCCAGCAATAGATTAATAAATGGATATGTAATCTTGAAAAACATATGCAAGGACCAACTGAATCTGTAATTACTTACTATGTTACTTACAAAAAACTTCTCAAAAAGGCCAATATTAAAGGTGACATAAGTCCTAGTCAACAACTCCGCTACTATATCAAGGGATTGCTATTACACTTGGCTTCAATTGTTTCTATGAACAATCCTAATAATGTGATTGCTACACACAAATTTGCAATGGCTTATCAAAATGATCAGGACATAAACAATAATGAGAAACCATGCAATCCTATTCCTACCTCAAGGAATTTCAAAATGGCTTCTTTAAAATCTGAAGACCCTATGGATACTCTTACCAAAAAGTTTGAAAAACTTCAATTGAACTTGGCTAAAAATTGAAACTTCTTTCTGCTCAAGTAGAAAAACAAGGCTGTCATTCAAGGCAACCTACCTCCAACCCTATGAATAGATCTAACTTTACCCAACTTATATGTTTCAAGTGCCATGAATCAGGACATTTGGCCAAGAAATGTATATCTAAAAAGGTTCAAATAAACTCCTCCAGGTCCAGGAAACCTTTGAACTATCTCACTATTGAGAAATCTGAGAAGGAATTCAATGAATCTGAATGTGAAAAGGAGGTCTACATTAATCAGCGCAATCAACCCTATATCACTAATAGGAGAGAAACCAAGCAAAAACAAAACCAATCTGAATCAAATAAGGAATTAAACCTATGCACCAGGAAAGTCTCTAGGATTTCATCAAGGAAAATTCATAACTCTGAACCTGAAGTGATGGCAACCTCTTCTATTGCCAAACTCAAAAGGTCCAAAACCAAAGCCCAACTATGATACAGTATCTCTGAGAATATTCTAAACCTCCCTGCCAAGGCTACTCTGGGACAAATATTGCAATATTCCAATTAACGCTAAAATTTGATGAAAATTCTCAAGCGATCTAAGGTACCTGTGGAAACTAATTATCTTAACTCTGATGATCCAAGGAAAACCATAGCATCAGGTACTATGTTTGCATCAAAGGAAATCATGTGATAGCCATTATTGACTCTGATGCTGCTGTCAACATTATCACTGACAAACTTATAAGAAAACTTGAATTGGAAATAGATAACAAGTCCAAAACCATTGTAATTACTACCAATGGTACATGGGTCAAGGCTCTTGAACAAATAATAGCTTTGAAAATATTTATCCAGGATCTGATTGTACTGGTGACCTTGCAAGTAATTGAGACACATGAGAAGATCCTCCTGGGATTTGATTGGCTGGATTACATGAAGGCAAATTTAAATTTTGAGGAGCATACTTTCCAAATTACTTATAAGGGTAAAACTATTGCCATAGGAACCACCCACTATGCTGATACTCCTACATATTTTCCATAAGATAACAATAACTATGAGGATAATGTGGATGAACTTTTGGATGAAATTGAATATAAATCTGAAAGTGATCTTGAGGAACAAGAAGCCTACATATCTGATCTTGTTCTTGAATCTGAGGATGACAACCCTGCCATCTTTTTCTCTGACTGTTCTGAATCTGAGGAACTCTCTACTGAACTATCTATTGAAATCTTGACCAAGGAATAACAAGCTGAGGTCTAACAAATTCTATCTGATCACAAGAATGTCTTTGTTGATCATATCTTCAAGGAAGGTCAAACAAGTAATCTAGGAAGGACTACCCATAGAATTAATATTGGAAATGCTACTTCAATCAAATAGCAACCATATAAAGCCTCACTTGACCAACAGGAATTTATAAAAAAGGAAATTGAGAAAATGCTGTAGTAAGGAATCATCAGTCCTACTACCAGCTCTTGATCTTCTCCTGTTGTTATAGTACCCAAGAAAAATAATAAGCAATGCTTCTGTGTTAACTATAGAAAACTTAATGCAGTTACTGAAAAAGATGTCTACCCTATGCCGATGATTTTTTGGAAACTTCAATAGTGCTCAATAGTTCACCTGCCTTATCTAGCAAGTGGATATTGGAAAGTGGCAATAAGTGATAGGGACAAACAAAATAGTATTTATAATAAAATATGACTATATTAATTCAATGTTATACCTTTTGGTCTTTGCAATGCTTTTGCAACTTTCCAGCAACTAATGGACAAAGTATTGGCTCCCTACTGTGACAAATTTGTTAAAGTTTACCTTGATGACATTACCATTTTCTTCATTACCTTTGAACTCTACTATCAGTATGTTCCCATTATCTTGGATGCTCTCAGGAAAGCCTCTCTGATATTGAATTCTGAAAAATGTCACTTTTTTTTATTGCAAGTGAAATTACTTGATCCTGTAATTAACCACGAGGGAATCTAACCTGATGATGACAAAATTGTGTAAGTTAAGAAGTTCTCAAGGCCCACTACTATCAGGCAATTGAGAGGATTTCTTGGACTTGTCTCTTATTATAGGAAGTTTATTAAAAACTTCTCTTCTATTTCCCATCCTTTGAATTCTCTCTTGAAAAAGGATACCCCCTTTGAATGAATGGATGATTATCAGCAAGCTTTTGAAACTCTGAAGTGACTCTTAACCTTATCTCCTGTCTTGAAATACCCTGATTTTTCCAAGGTCTTCTATCTTTATACTGATGCCTTTGGAACTGATATTGGTACTGTTATGGCACAAAAGGATGGAAAAAAGGAGTATACAATTGCCTATGCTAACTACAGTCTCAACAAAGCTGAGCGAAACTATTCTGCCACTGAATTGAAATATCTTGTAGTTATTTGGGCTATTGAACACTTCTACCAATATCTAGGGACTCAACACTTCTTCTTGATTACTGATCACTCTGCTCTTCAATGGTTAAAAACAACTGAACTTAAAGGATAATATGCAAGATGGATATTCCGCTTGGAATCCTATAACTTTATTATTAAACACAGAGCTGGAAGAAAACACAACAATGCTGATATCATGTCTAGAACGTATGATATAGATAAACCAATCTTCCACAACTTTAAGTTTACACCTATCTAAAACTAATTCAAAGTCAACAATCACAAGTGAAATCTGACAATAAATAATATCCAGCCCAGGTAGTTGGTGTTCTGGACAAACAACACAACTTATTTTATCAAAATGGAATTTCAACATTATCATTGTCTCAAAAACTATCTTCAACACAACAAATTACCTAACACTTTTGACAACAAATAACAAAAGCAACTTATCTCCAAGGCACAATATTATCAAGTGAAAAACAACCAACTCTATAAAAAGGATCACTACAAGAAAACAAGGAATCAATTACTCCGTGTAATTCAAAAACATGAAGTGGAACCAATCTTATACTTACTACACACCTATTCCACTGAAGCTTATCTTGGTATGAACAAGATCTTTGAAAAACTACATAATTAATACTACTGGTCCCAAATGTTTAAGGATATGAAGTATTATATTAATACCTGTGATCAATGTCAATGACGAGGCAAATTCAGGACCCCTAGACCCTTATACCCAATCATAGTTGGTGACCCCTTCTCCAAAATAGGTATTGATATTGTAAGACCCCTTCCAATCACAAGCAAGGAAAACAGATACATTATCATTACAACTGACTACTTTACAAAATGGCCTAAAGCTGAAGTAATCTCCTATACTACAGGATAGTGAGTTGCAGATTTTATTTATTAAGTTATTATTTGCAGACATGGATGTCCAAAACACATACTTTCTGATCATGGAACATATTTTAGAAATGAAATAGTTGAAGCTTTATTGGGAAAATTTCAAATATGACATCTTTATTTTACCCATACCATCTGCAAACAAATGGACTAGTGTAGTGTTTCAATAGTACTCTATATGAATCTCTAGCAAAAATAACTGAGGAAAAGGAAGATTGGGACAAATTTATTGCACCAATACTATTTGCTTATCGCACATCAAAACAAGCTTCCATCAAATTTATTCTCTTCTATCTTGTATATGGCCGCAACTCTCAAATGCTTCACATGGAAATGGATGAAGTAATGGAAGGAAATATCTTGACCTAACTCTACCAACTGACTGAAACCTTGCTCACTGCTCAAGGAACTGCCCAAGGAAATTTTTTGAAAGCCCAAAGGAAACAAAAGAAGAGATTTGTCCTGAAGTTGAAAAAGCCAAGGAACTTCAAAATTGGAGACAAAGTGTTAGTCTATGATGCTACCAGGAACAAACACTTTACTGGAAAACTCAAACCAAAATGAAAAGGACCTTACTTTATATATGATGACTTGGGAAATGGAGCCTTTAAACTTAGGATGATAGATGGAAAAGTTCTGGCTATTTCTCTCAACTTGGCCTTGTTGAAACCATATCTTGACCATAAAAAATGGGAACCTATTGTATATATTGAAAACTGAAAGGAGGAATATACAGTGTAATAGTGATGGCCCCTGAGCTCTCACTACTATTACAGCTGGCCCCAGGGCTCTCAGCGATTACTGCATAATCCCAAGGTGAAATACTTATAAGTGGACAAGTAAAAATATGAAAAAAGAAAACAAAAACCTCAAAGCTCAAGCGAGGAAAAGGTTCTATCCAAAGGAACAGGAATAGGAACACCCAACTGGATCAACTGGATGCCAAGCCTGTCCACTCTTTGCCACAAGTTCTGGTTTTCCAACTCCAACTCTCTGACCCTAGTTGAAGTGAAACTTCTGAAGGCCAATTGCTCTACCTTCCTCTCCAACTGATGGATTTCTTCTTGAAGGTCAACTTGGGACCACTCATCATGACATATTTGTCTCTCCAAATATTTAACCCTTTCTTGGAGAGTGATGACAGTTGCCCACAAAGGATCCATCCTTCCTGAGTGAGTGAGTTTTTGTGCTTTGACAGTTCTGGTTTCTCTTGGTATGATAATAAAAGGAATATGAGGAATACTCGACAAACCAAGGAAAATTCTCATATTAAATAGGGAAATATAAATGATTGTACCACCCTAACAATTATATAAGGAGCCCTACTACCTACCAGTTTGCATCAAAAAGGATTACCATACTCATGCAAAAATTGTCATGATTACCATTCCGGACCTAATTTTGAAGAATCTTCTGATCACAATTCCTGAATTTGTGCAAGTGATCCCAATACCAGATGATTTACTTCAGCCCATTGAAAATCAGGTCTTGTAAATATACAGGTGTATGCAATGTGCTATTCATATAAAAAACAGGATTTTCTTCTTGGTCTATGCATACTACCTGGAGAAATTATTGGAAGGAATTGTCAACTGCTTACAACAATTCTACTTAAATAAACACTTGACTAAATATCATCTTACTGGATACTGCCGCACTTATGGTCTCTTTGAAAGGTCTGGGATTGAGCAAATTTGGAGAACAAGGCATATAACTTTGACCATGATTACCAAGTTGAAGTTTAGTGAATATCAACTGCTTGTGAATTCTTGATTCGTGGAACTCACCGCTTAAGTAGATGGGAAATGTTAGCCTTAATTATTAGTTATATTTTCTTTTGATTATTATCTATAATTCTTATCTATCATATTACTGTAGTTCTATTTTTAGATCATGTGACATATGTGATACAAGGAATATCTTATTGATTCATAGAGTAGATCCAATCATTAGGACAAAGTAGTGATTGACATAGTGCATATCATTTAATTTCATTATTTAATTTTTATATCTTATTTATATTTAGCTAGCAGGTTACCCAAGTAAGCAGATCTGGCATATTGGCCTAATTTGGCAAATCTGGCAAATTTGGTCACTTTAGTCACCAAATAATTAATATTCAATTATGTATATAAAGGTCAGTTGTTTAAAGCAGTTAACCCAAGGTTTTACCTACTGAATTCTCTTATTCTTAACATTATATATCTCTAATAAGCCTTCTAATTAAACCAAATCACCCAAAGCCTCTTTCAACGTGTTAATATAACCTCCACTATCCTTGAACTATCAACTTTAGTATACCACGACTGAGGTATTCTCCCTCAACTTAAAGTGAATTATTGCTATAGTTGTCCTATCTATTTATCTGATTTGAAGGTTATTGGATACATTGACAATATATATTAATAGAGCAAAAAATATTTATTGAATTTAAAAAACATAAATAAATTGAAATGTTGTTTGCTATAATGCTCAAGTAATAATCAAAAATCAAAAGGAAATACAATGTAAAAATTAGTTTTATATTAAATATATTATGTAAAATAAAAAATAAAAAAAATATGTGTAATGAAGAAAACATGTGAAAATAAAGCTAAAAAAAAAAATATATAGAATTATAAAATCTGAAACCTCGAGTTTATAAAAGAAAAGCTATAAACAAAGCAAATTAAACTTGTTTTTTTAAAAGAAAATAAAAAAAAAGGTGTCAATAATGTTCCAATCATATAAAAGTAGCAACAATATGATCAAGAGGCTCTGGGAAGCTGACATATTAATTTGTAATAATTATTGTTGATCCTAATTTAATATATTATTTCATAAATCATCATTGTCACTATGTTTTTTACATATGTCTATCATTGTATTCTTATATGTAGATCTTTTTTCAATAACTTGAAAAATATATGTTATCTGAAAATATTTTTTATTTAAATAATACTTTTTATGACTAGTTTTTATTCATTCTATCCAATTCACCAACCATATAACAATACAACAATGCCTCACATTTACAAAGCAAAAAATTTTTGCTCATTATCTTGCTAAGAAACAACTTCTCCAAGAAAATCGGTCCTTAAGAGAAAAGGTCAACTCTTTTATTCAACAACTCAAAAATTTCCAATGGTTCTACAAGTTATATACAATCTCCAAAAGTGCTGCAACAATTTCTATCATAGAATTGGAGAAAGAAAACTTGATCTTGTACAAAAAAATATCATTTTTCACAATCATTTGAGCAATATACATCTTTTTTTTTTTCAAACAAAAAAATTAAAGAATATTAGTAGTTATTGTATACTTATAGAACCAGTTGCAATTGTGATGTCATTCTTTTTGGGTTATCATTATTGTATTGAAATTCTTGATCAATATATTATGACATTGATGATTAAATAATAAGTCACTTTTAAATATTTAACAATTCTCAGTTTAAAAATAATTCATAAAATTATTAAAGTTGAATATTTTCATGAAAAGATAAGTATATTTTATTAAAAAGAAATATAAATATAATTTATAATATTAATTATTTTTAAATAATTATCACAATATATATTAATTCTTTAGATCTATGGATCAATAGTACAATAGGTGCACTCCTAGGTTACCATTTGTGAGTAATTGGTTTAATCCCACTTGAGAACAGTTGCTGCAATATAGGTTACATTGTACAAGATATATACTTATCACCACATGTATCCTTGTACTCATAAATAAGCTATAGATTTTTATCATTTGACTATGATATAAAAATTAAATCACTTAAGTCTTGACTAGTTTTAATGTTAAGGAACTCTTCAATAAAAACCTATCATCTGAAATATGTAAGAATCCAAAGACAAGTCCAGGAAAAAGGCTAATTGTTCAAGCCTTTTAACGGATATAAAAAAAACATTTATCTTTTATCAAAACTATATCCTATGGGAGATAAGAGAGACTTCAGTTATTTGTACCTGTTGAAATATAACAGCTATAATAATAATTAATAGGAGATCTTTATGGTTATAGAAATGCAGGAGTGAATTAGAAATTTAGAAAAAGCAATTTAGAAAGTAACAACCAAGGAAAACTCCTGTAAGTCAACTTGCAAGAGTAGTTAAAAATGAGGCAATAGAGGCTATATGTCATTCAATTATATAATACTATTAAATCACCTGAATATCAAGAACATGACTGGAGAACTGTACCATCTAAGTTTAAACTAGCCTACAGAGGATCCAAACATGGTAGCGATTATCTACAGTACTCACGATCATCAAACGATAAACAAATCTCACTAAAGAACATATAACACAAGCTCCTTGAAGATTAATAATAAGAAGTCCATAGTGGTTTTCTGTACACTTGATCTTGGGTAGAGCTGAGCAACTGATGAAAATGGTACCACTATGTAGTAAAATTAGTAAACTGGGTTAGGATAGGTAGTTTAAATAAGATTATACAAATTGCTCATATAATCCAAAATATATTACTGAAACCTCAATAAAGATTCATCCTATCAATTGAACTAGTTAAATAAATAAATATATATATATATATTATATCAACTCTTTAGAATATCTTGAAAATTAATTAATAAAGGAACAAAAACTAATCTTGAATTATGTTAAATATATGTATTCATATATATGTATTCAATTGAATAAACTTCATTAATTCAGTTCTATATATTAAATTTAAAAATTTATTTTATCAGTATAATTTTTTAAAAAATTATTAATATGTGATAATTTTTTTTTTACTGATGTGTTGAATTAATTATATCAATTTATTGTGTTTGAACTAACTTTCATTAAAAAAATTACAAATAAAATTAGTTTATATCACATTAATTAACAATTACAAATTAAAAAAAATATATACTTACAAATTCTTCATATTTTACTTTTAGATTTTTATTATCTCTGCTTATATTATTACTTATCTCAAGAATAATATTTAGCTTTTTGGAAATTTCTTTCATCCTAATATCTGTGTCAAAAGCAGTAAATATGAATTGTCTTTAGTACCATCAGTGTATATTACTTCTATCTTATTATTAATAAATTTAACTTTATAAATATGTTAATTAAAATTATAAAGAGAGGCAAGATATAATGATATATTAAATTATTATTAGCTAAAAAAATTCTAATTATTTATTATTAAATTTAAATATTCAGCACAAACTGAACTTGGTATATACAAAAGAAAAAGATGAAAAGTTAAAATAAAAAATAAATTATATTTATAGATATCATAATTTTGTATATTATATATAATTGTTGTTTACTCATTATATCAATTACATATTTTATTATATCAGTATATATGATTATAATAAGTTTTAAACTATTATAAAATTTTTTAGTTTATAAAAGTTTGTAACCAAATCATCTTTTTTAATCAAAATCTATATGATTATAAAATAATTTAGATAGCCTTTTTGTTCTCTTTAAAACTTGTACTCCTTGTAAAGTGTTTCTATACTTTACTTCTGAAATTATTGAGATAACTGAGGTTGATTTTGATAAATTTCTTGTATTGGCATTTTTAATACTGATATTGATATGACTAGCTAAACTGCTACTTTCATCGTATACAAATTGAATACTATTAAATGAGTTTTCATGTTCTATTTTTAAAAGAAATAAATTAATCAAAATAAAGAATATGACAAAAGTAATTAAGCAATAAAACTATAATATCATAAAGAAATGTTTAAAAAATCATCAAAAGAGCAAGTATTGAATTTTTTTTAACTTGCCTTTTATATTATTATTAAAAAAAAATCTATTTTAATTTTCTAGATAGTTTAATTTAAATAAAATTAAATAATTATAGTATATAACAATTTATATAGACTAGTGCATATTTGATTTAAATCATATCAGGTTTGATCTGAATTTAATTTGAATTCAATAATTTTGTAAATTTAAAATTCAATTTGATTTGAATCCAATCAGATCAAAAATTTTGAAATTTGATTCAATCTAATTCATATTCAATTTACATATCAATTGAATTCTTATCAAAATTATGATTACTACAGATTATTATTATTTTTATTTTATTTTATTTTTTTTTTAATGCTAGCTCATCCATGCGTCATGGCACCATTTTATTATAATAAAGATCATATCTGAGAACAACCAGGATGAATAATTACCTGTACTGTTTAAGGATTTACAGATCAATGAATAGTACAAAGAGCTAACTATTTACGTCTCATCCAATCAGAATGAGGCAACTACATGACCGTCTAGTCTAGATATTTCTCTTTACTATGACAAACTAACTAAACATCCAAAACTTGACTATCCAGACCTAATATGCCATGACACTCTCTAAATTCTGAAACCTATTGAGCCCAGATTCACCAAGTTGCTTATCACTATTCCCTAAGAATGGGAGCTAATGTGTCAAGGATTCACCTAAAGTACCCAGCACCACTGATGTTGGGATTCCTTATATTGAGCCTTAACTCCACTAATGCTAAAAGAAAATTTTAAAGAGGGGAGGGGTGTGTACGAATCTTGTCCAATAGACGTTGGTAATAGTGTTATTATTGTTGGTTTACGGTGAAGAGATAGGCATATCAAAACCCTCCAGAAAGATAATACCCAGGTTATTGGTTTTTATTTGTTGAATAGGAAGTGAGGGAGTTGTTGTTTATCCAATGTGTCCTATTGCAACTTGTTCTTTCTTGATAACTATTGACGTAGAAGATTTCATATTCTGTATCCATCCGCATCAAGCACAATGACTTATGATAGACCCAGGTTCTTATGGAGCTGAGGAAATGCATTCAGACACGTGATGTGACCAATAGAAGCTTGTTTACTTCTTTTACTAATGTGATCTCTATCTGTCCAATCACAGTGTGAGAAACTTTGTGCTACTCAAAATTCAGGGTCAAACTGAGGTAGGCAAAATTCTCTAGAAAAAACATTGAACGAGTACTATAAGAAGCCAAACAAATGACAAGAGAGTGGGGAAGTTGTTTCTCATCATCACAGAACTTCTGTGTTGTTTCTCTACAGTGTGAGATAATGGCACATTAGTTCTTTTTCCTTTCAGAACTTTCTTGCCCTTGGTAGGAAAGGTGTTTCTTGACTTTCAGGTCACTAGCGGTCAAGTTTTTGCTTGAAGAAGAGTATTAACAAGAAGGGAGGAAAGTAGTAATGACTCTTGAAGTTTTTTCAAGTTGGTTTAAAGAAAGTATTAAGACTTTATTAATAGAGAAGTATGAAAACTTCTTGTGAACGTCTTTTTTGTGTGTGGTTAGAGGATCAGTGAAAAGAGTGAGTTGATATATGACATAGTTAAATTAATAATTTGATGATTATTTATTAATCTTTGCATTAATTTAGATTCAATATTTCAGTAACTATTAGATAATGAACCTAGATTAAAAATTGGTTGAAATTCTACTTCTGAATGTTAAAAATCTATCTAAGATATCATTGTCATAAATAAAAAGTATCAAAATGTATACAATGGTCTATAATCATACATGTATTTATATAAATATAATGAAATATAAAAATCTAGAGTAATTTTTTCTTCTCCATATTTTCATTTTATTAGTTTAATTATTGTAACCAATCTTTTATAAGCCTCATTTAACAAATTTCATCTTAAAATTTAACATATTAAGATTGAACAAATCTTGACAAATTTTATTAAAATTTGATAATTTATATTTAAAAGATGTTTTTATAGAATAATAGTTATATATATTGTGAAAAAATTTCTTTACTAATTGGCAGTAAAGTTCAAAAATCCTTTGCTACTATTTACTTTTCTTAAAATTTGATCAATATCTAATGGTACTTGAAACATTTTTATCATTGATTTTATTTTATCTAATGCATTATTTATTAGTATCTCTTCTTTAATTCATATTTATTTAACAATCCATTTATCAATACCTAAGAAAAGACAGTACATAAAATTGATAATTAAATATTAAATTAAATTAAAATAAGATAGACAAAGTAATTCAAACTATTTAATATGATTCTTACTAACAAAACATTTTTATATTGCATTTGAGTTACAGTATTTTATTCGATAAAATCTTGTTTATATATTATTAAATCATTTGGTATAAACTATTTATTTATATTCAATTTTTTTTTTTTTTTTTAAAATGCTGGCTCAACCTTGTTTTATTTATATATATGCAGTGATATTACATAGAGAAACTATCCTAGAATATACTACCTGTTTTCTATCAAACAAAACTCAATAGAGATTTCCCTTTTCCAGGGTACTTACCTTGTGACTTGTTGCCACCTCTTGTGTGGGGGCTAACCTGTCAAGGCTAGGCTAGTGCTAAAATAAATTTCAAAAATAAAGGAGCTGTCTATAATGTTTGTAAGCCATTGATTCATAAAATCATTGCCACAATCTTTATTAGTAATTTACCTGTACATTCATATAAGGCAACTGCCTTGGCTCAGTTGTTCTTACATTACTCTTTGTATACAATAGACAATATATATACTAACAAGTACTCATACATCTGCTTATATTAGAAACCTATATATATGAATAGCTTCCATATATTTACTAACTATGTATAAGCACTACCTCATCGGAAGACCATGTGATTCCTTCTTAATTTTTCCCAGACTATTTTTATTAAGAGTAGTCTGGTTATCAGGCCATCGAATTTTCTTTATCCTGAATTCAGATTTTGATTCTTCAGAGTGGTCCACGTATTTCTTCTCCCACCAAGGCCTCCCGATTGTTAAGTCTATGGGTAAAGACATAGACACATGCTTGAAGTCTTGAAATCGGATAAGATCTTCAGTCAGTCCTTCCTCAGCGGCATGCAACTGGTTTAGGGATCTATTCTTCTTGTTACCAGCAGGTGGTAACGGGGTCATATCAGGGATAATCCTACTCGATTTCGGATAGTGACCTGATCACAATTTTTATATAGACCATTCTATATTATGGAGATCTTGATTTTCAGTAAGAACCAATGAAAACTGCCAATCCTCTTGATCTGTATCAGCTATACTCAGAAACATCAATTATATATGGTTAGGCCAATGGATGATTTGCCAGATTCTACCTGCTTTTATAATTAGGGGAATCACATTAGCCCCCTGGAGAATTTGAACCTGCATCTTGTGATCTGACCTGTGGAGTGCTAACTACTGCACTATGGACCCGTAGGTCTTTATTTATATTCAATATACCATCAAAATTGTAATGATTATTTTTATAACTGGTATTCTTCTTGCAATAATAATATGACACTAGTATTGAAATATGTCTATATATTTTTTGTGCTATAGGAATTCACATGAAATTAAAATTAAGACCACCCAAATTATTTTTTTCTCTTTATTTTTGATAGTTGAATTGAGTTTCATTTTTTGCTATAGTTGCATCATTTTATTGACAATTGAAAAAAGGTAATAATTTATTTGATGTAAACTTAGTTTACTAGAATCTAATAATAGGTTATGAATCAACATATTTTTATACTTAAATTGTATTTTATGTATCAAATTTGTGATAGCCATATATATGACTCCAGTATTATATGCTTTATTATCGAATAGTTGAAACCAGTTAATATTTAGTATCAATTCCAAATATAAATCAGCTATCTCTTTATTAAAAAATAATTCCGAATTTTTATCTTTAAAAGTTTTTCAAATATTACCATTATAGATATTACATAGAAGTTTATCAATATTTGATTGATCTATTTAATACCAAAAATTAAATTTAAAATTTAGATTTTGATATATTTGCAACAATTGATACTGAATAGTAGAATATAAAAAAATTAAATTGGACCAGTTAATTATATTTCTATTTAATAATTCTAATTTTGTAACAATGAAGAATTACAAGTTTTTTTTTGTTTTATTGTCAAATTAGGAAATTCAATATAAATATATTTATAACTGATAGTCAATTATTTTTTTGAAAACCAAGAATATTATTTCATCTGTACAATTTGTAGTATAATTAATATATTACAAAACTAATAAACTGATTTAATAATAAAAGTATATTTTTGGTGGTATACAAAGATCTACAAAAAAGTTTAAATTCTTTGCTATCAATTTCAATTAACATCAATTTTATAAATTTTAACAGTGCATCTGTTACACTATTGATAAATTAAATCAAATTCTATAGTTTATAATTTACAACAAAATCTATATAAAATAACTATCCAAAAAATTTGTTAAAATTTGATGAAAATTCATATTTTGAAGCCAAATAATCTTTGAAAATATTATCTATTTCTTTATTATTATCAATTTCAGATTTATTATTTTCAAAATTTGCATTATTCAATCTTGGATTTTGTTAATTATTGCTTAATAATATAATTCAATTAGATAAAATATTTTTTATTCTATATTGAAATGTGAATTCTTTATTTGTTAAATATTTGCTTTTTGTTTTTTGATATCTATAGGAAAATTCTATTCATGGATTAGCAAGTAATTCATTGCATTTACTATTTATTTTTTATCTTTTTTATTTTAAAACTAGCTTATCCCACACTTTCTCCAATACTTTATTAAGAAAAGACCATATTTAGCAACAATCAGGATAAATACTTTCCTATACTGTTTGAGGATTTACAGATTATTAAAAAGAAATAGAACAAAGAGTTATCTATTTTTATGACTTGATCTATGTCTAACTTAATCAGGATAAGAAAATTACATGACTACCTATTGTAAATACTTCTTTTTTGAAAACAAAGTGGGGGACAAATAAGATACACAAGTTATGTATTGCTTATCTATCCCCATATTCAGAAATCAATATTATCTAGAGTACACTAATGCACCCACTGATTGACTTGTTGCCATCCACTAATAGAGCCTAATATGCCAGGACTTGCACAAGAGTTCCAGCACTATTTAATATTGGAAGTCTTCTGTACTAGTCTTGTGACTAGTCAGTGTTAAAAAAAAAAATTAAAACAGAGGGGAAAGATTGAAAATATTTACAAGAAAATGAAATAGAGGAAGGAATGAAAGGATACTAACAACTGCTCATCCATCCAACTTTGCCTCTAAAGGTACTCAATTCATAGCCTTAACACTTTCATGTTTGATGAGAGAGAGAAGATCATAGTCTATATGATATTTATCCACCTGTGCAACTAGCCAATGACTTATAATAGACCTAAGGTTCTTATAGAACTTAGGAAATACATTCATGTTTTATGTCACGTGTATTCTTGTTTACATTTTTGCTAACCATGGAGCAATCAATCCTAGATTTTAGCCAATCAATCTATCCAGAATTTGGTATAACAGAAAGTTCAGGATCAAACTAGGGTAGGCAAAATTTCTCAGAAAAATCAAAAAAACTGCTACACTCTGAAAAAGAAGCCATTTTTGCCTGTGGTATTGATGTCTGCCTGCTGGCTGATATGGAGTTGTTGATCCAAACTTCTTTTGAAACCTCCATAGAAAAGAGAAGGAGGGTACTTTTTTATCTGGTTTCTTTTTTCTAGAAAAGCTTTTTTGCCATTAACTTCTTAGGTATTGGGTTTGTGAAGAGAAAAGGTAAATAAGAAGGGTAGAGTATAACTACTGTCAAGTAAAGCAGATGTTTTTAAAGAAAGTTTTGAAGTTTTATTACTCTCAAAACATAAAGTTTTGAAAGAACGCTTCTTTGAAAGTGGTAATTAAGGATCTATGGAAAATAGTTGGTGTTCATTGCATTTACTATAGTCACAAATAATTTTTACTTTTTTGATATTTTTTCTTAAATTTTTATAAATAAAGCTAAAATTAAATACTTTCTTGATATTTTTGAAAATTAGTAAATAGTAATATAAAGTGGCAAAGTTGTAATTGATATAATATTATATATAGCCTTGAATTGTATTAAAATAATACTAATAATTTTATTTAAATAACCCTTAATTAATTTAATATTTTTTTATCAATATACTTAAAATATCTGAACAAAAAAAACTAATTGGATATATATTTTATAGAGAACAGCTGCCTTCACCTTTGCAACCTTCACAACCTTTCCTGTCATCACAAACTTCTTTTATATTAACTATATCAAAAGTGGTAACAGTTTATTCAATAATATCTGGTATTAAATTTTCAATTCCTATTATGATAATAGAATTACTTAAAAGAAGGCTATATATTACATTGCCTGAAATATTAATATCTGAAGTTGCATGAATATCAATATCAAAAGTTAAATTGCCACTCAAAACTCAAATTAGGAAAGACATTAAAAAATATTAAAATTAAATTATTGCTGAATTATTAAAATTTATTTTTATTAATTAATTGATTTATTTAGAAAATAAAGAATTACATATGTAAGTCAAAAAACTAGAAAGAGAAAATGTGAATTTATAAAACAATTGGATCTAATAGAATATATTAATAATAAGTTTTTTAAAGAATTAAAATAGCAAAAAAATGAAATAGAAAATTTAAAAAAAGAAATTGATCAGTTCAAATTTGTAAAACCTAAACTTGATTTTATAGTAGGTATAGAATCTAAAGTAGTCAATATATCAAAATTTGAAAGTTTGCCAAGTCTAGAAAAGTAACAAAAAATTCAATCTAAGAGAAATAGTAAAGAGATAAAACTATTAAAACCAGTTATTGAAGATGAGTTAAAACCAGAAGAAGTGAGAATAGAAATGAATGCCTTAATAAAAACTATTCTTGATAAATATAAACTGGAATAGATGAAGTTTTTTCAAGTGATATGAATAAAAAAATATTACAAAAGTTAATACCTAAATTAATAAAATCCATAATCTCCTATTTTAATCCCTTATAAAAGCAAATAAATGAATGGTTGAGTGTTTTATATTATCATTAGAGAGGAAGATATTGAAAGATAGAAAAACTGAAAAACTGGAAGCAGACAATTGTCACTTATATACAAATAGCCAATTAAATGAAGTAAAATTAATAATATTCCATATTTATACTATTTTCAAGTATTAATTTTTAATAAATAATTAAAAAAAGAATATGAAAAATTAAAAATATGCAGTTGCTTATTGAATGAAAATCTAAGAATTTATCTAATATCAAAATAAATTAATTTATATAATTAAAAAAACAAAAATTCATTCACTTTAAAAAAGTGAGACTAATCTGAAAAATCACACTAAAATATATATATATATATATTATTTTAGTTGACATTCTAAAGAAATATTTTTTAACAAAATATTTTATGTCAAATAATTATAATATTAATCATAATTATTTATAGTTAAAAAATTTGTTGAAATATTTGGATAAATATTTAAAATCAATTCAAGCATTCCAGTTGACTTGTAAATAATAGTATGACAATTCATATTTTTATAATATGACACTATCAAAAGGCTCAGAATATAAATATGTAAAAGAGACAAAAAAGGGTAAATAATCAATAGTTAAATTCAAAAGATAAAAAATTACCAAATATAAGAAAACATTAATATATTTAAAGGGTGAGAAACAAACTAGTAAAAGTATATAAATAGGTGAAATTTAGGAGGTAGTTAAGTTAAAAGAAAAAAGCAAAAAATTTTGAAAACATTTGATAAGGTAAATCAATTGGGACTAGTTTTAAAAAAGCCAAGTCAAAATGTTTAAAGAGTAAAAAAAAGCAAGTGAAAGAGGAGGAAGAGAAAAGTGACAAATAATTTAATCAATTTATTTTGTAATTTTTTAATAAATTTCAAAACTTTTTGAATATTTATCGAATTTCAATATTGGATTTGTAACTTTTGCTGAATTTTTTGCTGTAGTAATTTTTTTATTGAATTTTTTGCTACAGTATCAATTATTTTACTGAACTTTTTGCTATAGTAATTTTTTTGTTGAATTTTTTACTACAATATCAATTTTTTTTTACTTAATTTTTTGTTACAATATCAAATTTTTTGATAAATTTCTTATCACAATATATAAAAAAAAAATTTTTTGTCGCTGTATGCAAAAAAAAATTTTTTTATTATAAAATTGTCAGATTTTATATTAAATTTTTTTTGTCACAATATATCAAAATTTTTTTATCAATTTTTGTTAATATTTTTAATGCCAAGTAATAGCAATTGAAAATAATTTATCAATCTTTTTATTATTATATTTTATTAAATTTGACAATAATTTAGTTGTCAAATAATATAATTTAAATGAATATTAATAATTAATATCTTGTTATAATTAGTTTTCATACTGTATATTTATATTCTTATTAATAATTATTATTTATAGTATTATAAATAAAATCAATCTTTTTAAGATCCATATTTTTTTAAAAAATTTTCTTTTTTGATAATTTTCTTGGAAAATTCACAAAAACCCTTTTACATAAGAGCAAGCCTCAGAGAACATAACCAAATACTCCCAGGTAACAAAATATACTTTGCAATACTAAAAAAAAAAGTTTTGTTCAACTTAAAAAACAAATATCCCTAAATAATTTTTATTTTTAGAAAGGAGAAAATGCAAAAACAAGTTGATTTACAATAAACTTCTTGAGACCCAACCTCAATCCCACAAAGCTCTTAGTCAGGCCAATGCAGGTTAATAACTTTCTAGACACTAAGAAAAATCTCAGAAGCAATAGATTATACTGATAAATTAGCACAACCTCAAAACTAACCAAAATCCAAGAGGATATTCAAGTCTTTTTGATCAAATAGCTAAAAGATTATAACAACACAACAACTCTAGATCAACTAATTCATATTATGTGAATATAAATACGTTAACTTTTTATCTGCTTGATATATATCAAAGCAAGCTGATCAATTTATTAACAAAACAGTAGGATGCAACAGATCAACAAACTAGAATATGTGTGATTAACCAGCACATGTTATCTAAAGCAAGATCAACAGTTGATTACAGCCAATTACATATTAATAATAAAATACTAGACATGTAAATACATAGAAACCATGTGACATAGATTTTCTAATATCAATATAGCAACTTATTACCATATATATTAAATGGAAAAATAATACATAATAATATTTATCTGATTATATGATTAAAAAGATGCTTATATAATAACAACATGTATTAATTTTTTTTATATTATGTAATAACATACTAACAAAAGAATAAACAATAATCAGGATTCTAGAAAGAAGGAAAAAGGAACTATTGAAGATATTGAAAAAGATAGTTTCTTATCAAGATTCGCAGCAAGTACTTTGAGAAAAAAGAATAATATAGTATAAGCTAAGACCAACAGCAACTAATCAACCCCATATTTCTATTGAGTTAATATATGTTTTCACAATATTAGATAATATTATTACCAATATATTAAGGATAGACCCATTGGTGTTAGCAAAAGAACATATACTGTGACAATATATTCTCATTCTCTGGAAAAAGAAGCAAAGTAAAAAAGAATATTTGAAAGCACATATACTAGAAGAAAAGATATATAATATATTGACAAGCAAGTCAGTAATACAGATATCAAGCTCAAATTAAGTTGAAATTACTATAATAAAAAGCATTTCGGTGGAAGTTCAATCAACTTTCATAGAACTCAAAGAAGTATACTCTATTAAGGAAGTCATAATAAAGAATAAAGTAGTAGTGAAATAAATAAAAACAGAAGTGTTAAAGGAAACAGTGCAAGAAAGCTATATTATAGACAACATATCTTATAATACAAGAAACAGAGTTCAGGGGATAACAATAAATCCATTCTTCATAAAACAATAGGGATTAATCAAGGTGAAGATATTCCAAGCAATATTGTCAGAAAAAAATAAGAAAGAGAGAATTATGTATCTCAAAGGAGCTCTAGAAATACCTAAAAGAATAAATTTCTTCAAAACAGAATTTATCAATGACAGCCATTGGATTACATTTGGTTTTGATGAAGAAAAAGATGCAGAAGATATTTGGAGGTTATTAATAAAAAAAAAGCTAAGAACTTTATACTGTATTTAAGAGAATAAATAAAGATATATGTACATAACTAGCCTTTCAAAGATATGCTCAAAACAAAAAGTTTTTCAAGCCAGAAAGCTTTTCATTAATCAAAAATAGATCAAAATATATTATATAAAAGGATATAGATAATAAGAGTTTTTAAAATATTTAGCATATAAAATTTCGCAAATTACTTATGTCTCTTTTTAAGGGACAAAATTCATAGCTCTTTACTTTAATAAGGACAAAAGTCAGAAAATTCTATAAATCAATGATTTGAATAATGGAGAACAATTATAGTTGATTTTTTATAGTTATTAATTTAATAATTTTAATGTTTTCTAATGAGAGACATTTGACTTTTGTCCCTACCTCCCCCTTTAAGAACTCATCTTTAAATATAGATCACAAGCTTAGCAAATATATGATTAGATAAACAATAAAAATATTTAGAGAGATTATCAATATTCATGGATATAGAATATATTTTCATCAAAAATGGTTCAGAGTTCATCTTTATACTTACCAAGAATATATTTTCTTGGATAATAAATGGATGATCAAGCTAAAATTCAATCAAATATGGTCTGTAATAGTCTACAAGAAACAAAATAATCAAGAAATTACTCAGATTCTAAAAAAGAAAAAAAGATACTTCTTAAGACTTTATAGAGTTGATTAATTATCTATAAAATTTATGGAAAAAGTCTTAAACCACATAAAGACTAAGGCTTTTATATCAAAAAACAAGATTACTTTAGTATCAAAAAACTATACAATAGTGTACATTAAAAATAAAAAAAATCTAAAGGAGACACTTCAGCATCAAATAAATATTGACAATCAAGGACTAGAATAGAGTTCAAAGAATCATTATCAGTATAGGGTGTCAGTTAATTTTTTTTTAAACCCTCTGTTAGGCTAGTTATGTGTACTTTATTAAACAATTGTAAGCTGTACATATAGTATGAATCACTAAAGCT
>CAJVPT010001427.1:0-21517 GCA_910592055.1 Acaulospora colombiana | reverse complement strand
TGAAAATGTACTTTTGTCTTCATTTGATTAATAAACTGATGATCTAGCCTGGCTACAGGTACTCAAAAAAAAAAAAAAAAAAAATGAAAAGGTATTTTTTGGCAAAATATTTTATGCTAAATAATTATAATATTAATTATAATTACTTATAGTTAAAAGGATTTGTTGAAATATTTGGATAAATATTCAAAATCAATTCAAGCATTCCAGTCAACTTATAAATAATATTGTGACAATTCATATTTCTATAATGTAACTTCACTAGAAGTCTTGTCAAATTGGACATACAGTTTAGAAGAAATTTCAAAATGTGAACAAGAAAAAGAGACAGAAAAAGGCAAAAAATCAGCAGATAAATTCAAAAAATGGAAAATTACTGAATTATTAATATATTTAGAGGGTGAGGAACAAATTGGAAAAAGTGCACGAATAGGTGAAATTCAAAAGACAGTTAGGTTAGAAAAAAAAAGTGAAAAATCTTGGAAAACATTTGGCAAAGTAAAATCAATAGGGCTAGTTTTAAAAGAGTCAAGCCGAGATCTTTAAAGAGAAAAGAAAAACAAGTAGAAAAGAAAAAAGAGGAGGAGAAAGAAGAGGAAGAGGAAAATGATGAATAATTTAATCAATTGATTTTATAATTTTTTAATAAATTTCATAAAATTTGAATTTTTTGTCACAATAATTTTTTTGTCAAATTTTTTTCTGCAGTAATTTTTTTTGTTGAATTTTTTCCCACAGTAATTTTTTCATCAAATTTTTTTGTCACAGTATCAATTTTTTTTTTGTCAAATTTTTTGTCACCATATCAATTTTTTTGTCAAATTTTTTGCCACAGTATCAATTTTTTTGTTGAATTTTTTGTCACAGTATCTATTTTTTTGTTGAATTTTTAATTACAGTATGTAAAAATTTTTTTGCCATAGTATGCAAAAATTTTTTTTTATCTTAATATTGCCAGATTTTATGCTGAATTTTTTTTCATGATATGTCAATATTTTTTACTGATTTTTTACCAATATTTTTAATGCCAAGTGGCAACAATCATAAATAATTCATCAATTTTTTTATTATTAATTTTTTTTAAATTCAGTAATAATTTAGTAGCCAAATGACACAATTTCGACTCATGAATATAATTAAAAAAGTTACTAATATAAATTGTTATAGTAAAAAGCTAGGAACAATAGCAAAAAAATAAATTCTAAGAGTACAAAAGAAAGTTTGCAACTAGATTTATAAACAAGTCTGAAATATAAAATGCAAAAATATTATAGAATAAAAACATGTTCAAAAAATAAATAGAAAAGAGAAATATAAAAAGATCTAGGAAATAAGAAGGCAAGATATTCTATAAGATAATTTCAACCATAAAACTATAAGACAAAGAGAAGAAGAAAGAGATAATAATAACAAAAATCTTATAAAAATCATAAAAAACAGAATTAAATATGAGATGAAATAGTTGGGTTTTGATCCTTATTAAAATATCAAAAAGTAATCTACAATAGTAATCTGTAAGTGATAATATTAGAAGTTAGAAAGGTTTCTATTTGAACCACTAATGAAGCAATAAATTACTTTGAAGTTGCACTTAGAGTTTTAGATAAAAAATTTAATGTGTAAGTTAGTTAGAGATTTAGCTTTAGCATCATATATTAATATATAGTCTACAATTGTTTAATAAAACATATATAACTAATCTAACAAAAGATTAAAAAAAAATTATATAATTTATAAATAATAGAAACTATTTATAAATTTGTACCTGGACCTGTGGGTCTATAGCACAATAGTAGTGCTCCCAGGTCGCAATCACAAGGTCCAAAGTTCAATACCACATGGGGCCAAGTGAAAATACTGCATCACAATGAATTCAGTACTCTATTGAGTGACAGTAAAAATGTCATTGGACATAGACCTGGTTATCTTATCATTAGCTGAAATGGAAGAATCCGCCACTATACGGTATCACTTGTAGCAGATCTTTACTAGATCAGGCTAGTCTACAGATGTTGTGAGACGATCAGTATCTTATCAATATCTTGATAAGGTGGAGGTGGACAGGGCTGATCTCGTGGTCAACCGGAATGAAGACTGGATTGATGCCAGGTACCTTGATGATCTTACCGACCACAAGAAGTTACCATAAGTTAAGAAGGTTGAAGTTTTTAGAGTAAACATTATACCGGTGGAATGCTTAAAAGCATGGCCTGATATGTGGTAGGGCTTATTATCAGGAGATCTTGGTGAGTGGAGAAATCCGCGGATCACACCGAAGTCCCAAATCTGGGGACAGGCTAGAGCAAACGCAACAGTCTGATAACTAGATTACTCTATAAAAAATTGTTTTAGGAAAAATTAAGAAAGCGTCATGTGGTTTCCCTTAATAGGCTAGTTAGTATATATAGTATGTAATACATTTACCATGTATAAGTCATCATATGTACAACATTATTTCGAAGTAAATAAAAACCACAGCCTTTTCTCAAATTACCAGACTCATGGGAGGTATTGGGAGACTTTGGTCACATATACCAGCCACGAAAGTTACCAGAGAGACAGGGCCAGATTGGTCTCAGATTGTGAGGAAGCACAGTACTCATGATAGGAACCGCAAAGACAGGTGCATTTGGAAGAGGCTTGATGGTCTCGTTTGACCAAGGAAAACCCCTGTAGGCCATCTTTGAAGAGTGGTTAATAATAATCAATGGAAGACTTAGGTCACCGCAAGACACACCAATGATCACCAGGCCTCTGTATTAGACCGCATGGAGATTGAAGCATCAAGTGACCTAGCCTCTAAAGAAAACCGAACACGACAAGTACATCATACAAGATTTGAACACACCTTCATCGCAAGAACCAATCATACTCTAAGGAACACACAACAAAAATGCCCCTTGAATTAAAATGGTAGTCCCTAGTGGATCCTTGGAACGCTAAGTGCCCAAGCAGAGCAGGGCAGCTGACAAGATGGTACTTGCTTAAGAAATGGGTAAAATCGAGTTATATTGAGAAAATAGGGTAGTATAGTTACATAGTTATAAGTCTGGTCTCTTGTAATCTAATAGCTGTACTTATCAAAAATATCAATAAAAGCTCAGTCAGTATGACTAATTAAAAAAAAATAAAAAAAAAATAAAATAAATTTGTACCTTTTAAATATATCAAAAAATCTTTTTATTTATTACTTTATAAATGAATAAAAATTGCATAGAAATTTTTTAATATAAATTTAATTCAAAATTTATTTAAAATTAACTTTTTTTTTATATTTAACAAAAGTTTATAGATTATGGATTTTTTTTATTTCGCAATTTTATACTCTTATTTTTTTAATAAATATATTTTATCTTGCCTTAAATAATTTATGATCTATTTATTTCTACAAATTTATTTTCATGCTTTATAAGTTTATACTACATATTTTACATTTTAAAACCTATTCACTTTGTTATCTTATATTTTGCAAATATCTATATTTTATAATCTACCTATTTTATATTTCATAAATTCTACTTATCCTATTTTACAAACTTACTCACTATATATACACTTTACATTTTAAAAACCTATTTCTATACTTTGCAAGTCTATATATTCTACATATTTATATTCTAAAACCCATCCACTTTGCTACCTCATATTTGCAAATTTTCAAGTTTCACAATTCACTTATTTTATATTTTATATCTTATAATTGTCTCTCTCTAAATCCTGTGTATTTCATAAACCTACTTACTTTTCATATCATTATGTTTATATGTTTCATAAAAAAAAAAATATGAAAAAAAAATAATAAATGTATAAAAAAAATCTGAAAAAATTAATTTGATTCTTATATTGTATTTATTAATTGACAGATTGTTATATACTATTAGAATAGCCATATATGAACTAATCAATATTCTACAATCACCATATTCACAGCAGCTTTATTTATGGATATTTCAGATAAAAGATAATTGTTAACACTTCATGTGACAATGATAAGTTGTAAAATTTTTTTGACAAAATTGAAAAAGAGATATATAACCAGTATGTCAAAGAAAAGTCAAAAAAAAATATTAATTTGATTCTTGACTTAATTTTTCAATATTTAGCAAAAAAGCAATAAAAACTGGAGAACATTATTAACTGATGCTTAAATAATAAAGTAAATTCTACTGCATAAAATATTTTTACAAGTTGTTATCACTTTGATAGATTTATTGAAAAAAATGAACAAAAAGTATTTAAATATTATCAAAAATCTGCTAAGATCAGTGACAAAGTTGATATATGTCTAGTTAGCAATTACTATTTATTTAGAATTGGAATAGAAGAAGATGAACATGAGGCATTCAAGTATTATCAAAAATCTACTGAGATAGGATAGGTAATGTAGAAGAGATGTTTAATATTGGATACAACTATGATAAAGAAATTGAAGTAGATAAGAATTAGATAGTTGGAAATAAGCACTATGCATATGTAGCCCTTTTTTCGCATATTATATATAACTGCATATTTGTCATCTTATGCTTATATAACATATTGGATACACATCTAACATATCAGTTATAGCATATTATATAATTTGCATAGTTAATGCAATTTTTTTGATTATTTATTAAAAAAAAAAATAATTATTACTAATGAATGTCAACAAGAATGTGATCTTTATTGAAAAAATTTTTATATAGAAGACAAAAAGTTATTTTGTGTTTTTTGCAATTGTATAGTAAATCATAAAAAAAAGTTGTTAGTTAATCAATATTTGAAAATTGAAAAACATAAAAATAATAAAAAAAAACTATATAAAGAATATGCCAGCTTATATTTATGGGTTCAATTGATTTAGCAAGTGATTGTGAAATAATTAATATAAATTTGGTTCAAATATTCACTCAAGCAAATATACTATTAGAGAAAATTGATAAAAGTAAATTATTTTTGTCTCAATATTATAAAAATGGTAAGTTATATTATATTATATTATATATATTTTTCTAATTTATTTTTATTATAAATAGGAGATACCATTGTTGAATTTTTGCAACTTAGAGAAAAATATTTATCAATTGTATATAATATAGAATTAAAAAATTTAAAAACTGTTTTGATAGAACAAGCAATTTTAATTACTATTGATAAATCAACTGATAGTTATGGACATATAACTATAAACATTTTATTTAGTTTTAAAAATTTTACAAAACTTGTTAGAACTGAATATTTGGCAATTATAAATAATTTATCAATTGCACAATTAGTTATATATACTATTTATTTTTATGATATTTCTTTTGAAAATATTATTTTATTAATTTCAGATAATGTTTTATATATATTAAAAGCTTTTACTATTTTATTTTCTTTAATTTCTCAAATGAAACATAATTGTTGTTTTGCACATATTTTAAATTTGATGGATAATACTTGGATAGAATTTAATGATTTTAAATTATTAAAAATTGCTATTCAAAATATTAAAACATCTTTTATTCAAAATAATTCTTGTAAAAGAAGATAAATTTCTTTTTTAAATTCATTTTCCTTTTTTGATAACTTAACTTTATCATCTTTATTTATAAAAATTAGATGAAATTCTTGATTTAATTTTGTTTTTTAGATAGAAAAACATTTATATTATTTGAAAGTTTTTTTTTTTTAAGAAGAAAATATAAATAATGAAAGCAAGATAGTTAAAGAATTAATATCAATGTTTAATAATTCAATAAATACTTTTATATTTGAAATTTTAATAATGTTTATTGCATTTAATGCAAAAAGGTAAGTTATTTATATTATAATTTTAATTAATTAATTAATCAATTAACTAATAATTATTTTTTTATTATAATAGTCTTTATAATAGTTTAGAATTTTTTAAAATTCGTAACAAATCTATAGTACATCTTGTGTTTACAAAATTACATTTGCTTAATTTCATTTACAATTAGATACAATTCAATCTTCAATTAGTAGTGAAATAAATATCAAATTTAATTTTTTAAATATGGATTTTCAATATTTCAAGAAATATTTTGCAAAGCTTTTCAATTAGCATTAGATAAGTTTAAAAAACATATTAACCATTATTTTACATTACCATTATTTAAAGCTATTCAATGTTTTAATCTTCAATTTATACAAGTTAGTCAAACAAGATATAATATTCAAAGATATAGTAAAATCAAAGAATTTAAAAATTTTAGTAGTATTATTTTATTTGAATAGGGAATTTATTGTGAATTAAATAAAGATTTTGAAAAAGATAATGAATTATATTTAGATAAATACTGAAATGATAAAAAAAAATCCTTTTTCAAATTTGTCTAAAATAACATTAATGCATATTTGACTTCTAGTATTGGGGATTGATATAAAAAGAAGTTTTTCATCTTATAGAAATATTCTTAGCAATAAACATTGTTCATTATTGAAGGAATCAATTTCCATTTTAAATTTTTATATTTTAATAAGGATTAAAAAATATAATAAAATTTTCTCTTTTTTTTTTTGCATTTTTTTTTAACTTTTTTGCATTTTTTTACATTTTTTTCTGCATATATAATAAATTACCGCACGCATATTTTTGATTGGCCAACGCATACATGCAGCCGTCCTAATGAGGATGAATACAAGGCATTCGAATATTATCGAAAATCTGCTAAGATGGGTCATGTGAATGGAATATACAATGTCGGCTGTTGTTATGAACACGGTAAAGGAGTTGAAAAGGATGAACATAAGTCATTTGAATATTATCAAAAATCTGCTGAGATGGGTAATGCAAATGGGACGTGTAGTCTTGGAAACTGCTGTGATGAAGGAATTGGAGTTGAAAAGGATGAACATAAGGCATTCGAATATTATCAAAAATCTGCCGAGATGGGCGACGCAGAGGGGATGTTTAATTTTGGATGCAGTTACGATGAAGGAATTGGAGTAGATGAGGATAAATACAAGGCATTTGAATATTATCGAAAATCTGCTGAGATGGGCCATGTGGATGGAATATACAATGTTGGCTGTTGCTATGAACATGGTAAAGGAGTTGAAAAGGATGAAAATAAGGCATTCGAATGTTATCAAAAATCTGCTGAGATGGGTGATGCGATGGGGACATATAATGTTGGCTGTTGTTATGAATACGGTAACGGAGTTGAAAAGGATGAACATAAGGCATTCGAAAATCTGCAGAGATGGGTATTATGGAGGGAATATACAATGTTGGCCATTGCTATTACAATAGCATCGGAGTTAAAAAGGATGAACATAAGGCATTCGAATATTTTCAAAAATCTGCTGAGATGGGCCTTGCGGATGGAATATGTAATGTAGGCTATTGCTATGAATACAATAAAGGAGTCGAAAAGGATGAACATAAGGCATTCGAATATTATCTAAAATCTGCTGAGATGGGTTATGTGGATAGAATACATAACGTTGGTCATTGCTATTATCACGGCGAAGGAGTTGAAAAAAATGAACATAAGGCATTCGAATATTATCAAAAATCTGCTGAGATGGGTTTTGTGTATGGAATATACGATATCGGATGCTGCTACGATGAAGGAATTGGAATTGAAAAGGATGAACATAAGGCATTCGAATATTATCAAAAATCTTCTGAGATGGGTCATTCGTCAGGAACAAATAATGCTGGATATTGCTATTCCCAAGGGATTGGAGTTGAAAAGAATGAACACAAGGCATTCGAATATTATCAAAAATCTGCTGAGATGGGTGACGCAATGGGAACATATAATGTTGGCATGTACTATGACAAAGGTAGCGGAGTCGAAAAAGATGAGTATAAGGCATTCGAATATTATCAAAAATCAGCTGAAATGGGTCATGCAGATGCGGCATTTTTTGTTGCTATTTTTTATCGGAATGGGGTTGGAGTAGAAAGAAATCCAGAAATGGCTACTCATTGGTATAGACAGAGAAATTTATTACTAGATAATTAATAATAACGTTATTCTGTATTTCATTTATTAAGTATTAATGTCAAAACTTTTGTAGCTACAAGTAACCAGGCTTATGATAATTACGGTATTGAAGAATAATTAAAAGAAATACTCGATGATAAGAAATATTCATTATCCTGGATTCCTTATGAAGAATTTTATGATATTGAAATGATAGGACGAGGCAGATTTGCAACCATCTTTTTTGCTAAACCCACAAGGAATTTGTAAAAGATGTAAATGCTATAACAATTGGTTCGTGGTATCGTCGTATTTTCTATCTAACATAATTCATTTTATTCAAAGCTAAGGGCATATTGTGAGATCGGCTGTGAAAATCCTCTATTTATTCAATGCTACGGGATATTAAGGGATAATATTTCAGGAGATTATATTCTCGTCATGGATTATGCACAAAAAGGATCTTTGCATAATAATCTTTATCGCATCTCACAGATGGAATGGAAAGAAAAGATAAATTTATTACTTTGCATTTCCTTCGATCTTCAAATAATTCATTCTCAAGACTTCATTCACCGAGATTTGCATAGCGGCAACATATTATAAAAAAGTCTAAATAGTGAATACATTTCAGATCTAGGTCTTTCAGTATCGAGTAATATGAAAACCTCACCTAAGGAAGTCTATGGAATTTTACTGTATATAGCTCCAGAAGTATTATGCGGTAACCCATATACCACGAAATCGGATATCTATTCATTTGGTATAATCATGTGGGAAATTTCTTCAGGAAAAGCTGTACTTTTCAGCAATGAATCCAGGAGGCAATTTCAAATTCAAGTTTGTAATGACTTACGACCTCCAATCGTCTCAGATACACCATAGTGTTATATAGATCTTATGAAAAAATATTGGAATGAAAATCTTGAAAATCGCCTACCTGCGAAGAAAATTTATGAGATTCTTACTGAATGGCAAAAAGATGAAAATGTTTTAAATATTTTACCCGACTCAAAATCAGATGAAACAATAAATACACATGCTTAAGAGGAAATATCCTATATAAGCGAGCTAATCCCTTATATAGATAGTAAAATGCTTGATTTGAAGATCAGATAGTGAAAATATTTAGGTCGAAATTTATAATAAATATTTATCTTTATATAAAAATTATTATTTTGTATTTTACTTCAGACTTTGGTGACATTAGAGATTGTATAACGTTTAGGAAATTTACATACAATAAAATTACAATATTCTGACTATAGTAATGAAAAATTGCAATATGATAACAAATAACAAATTAATTATAAAATATATAGTATATCTAAATTCATAAGACATGAAGCGATTTGGCGAAATCTTCTTTATTGGAATAGTGAATATATAGTTATCAATATTAATTGTATTTTATATACTGTATTAGTCATACACTTTGATAATAAAATGATCGCGTGCGACTATCATGTCATTTTTTTCTCTTCTAATATCTACAATGTATATGATATAATATCTGGTAGTATTTTCTCGTTGAAAAGTGGAAATTATTTATAATTATAATTTAAATAATTTTACATTATTTTAATTAAAAATAATAATTATTATTTTATATATAAACTTATTAAATTTCTTAAATTATTGTATGCAAATTTATTTGTGTTTATATTAATTTTTTTTTAATTATAATTAATAGTTCATTATTAATTATTACTGTATAATTTTTTATATCAGTAATTTTAAATAATTTTTAATAATTATATACATATACAGTTGCTTCCAAAAATTTGAGTTCACTTATTATGTTTTTATTATAAATTTCAACTTTGACTCTTAATACTTATTCTATTTCCTATATTTTTTAAAAAATTTTTTTATTAATACATTCTAAAGTTTTATTATTGCTAAATATTCTTATTTTTTTTTATTAATTATTATATGATTTATGATAACAGCCAATCAAAATTCTCCAAAAGTAAAAATTTAATAAAAAAAATTTTTTTTAATAATAATAAAAACTTTAAAAATTATATATAAAAAATTTTTGAAAAAAATATAATAAATAAAACTAGTATTAAGATATAACAGTAATATATAAATTTTATAATTTTTGATTATATAATTAAGAATTTAAAAATTGTTGAAGTTGAAATTTATAATAAAAACATAGTAAGTGAACTCAAACTTTTGAAAACAACTGTATATAAAATAAAAGCAAATATAAATATTTAAAAATTGATTCTCTGATTATATATATAAAAGATGTTTTATATCTTTCTATTAATAAAGTCTTGTTATTTTTCTTAAATTATATGAAAATTACTTTCAAAAATTGATACTTTTTTTTTTCTTTTATTGATACTTCTCTTTAAACAAAAATTAAACTTCAAGTGATTATAAAAATCAAGTAATATCTTTTTTATTAACAGTAAAAAAGTTCTAAAAAAAAAGAAAATCAAAGTACTACTATTTATTTATTATTAAAAAAATATTCTAGATTAATTATAATAATAAAAGACTAATTATAAATAAATTTCAACTTATTTATTTTATAGTTTTTTTTAGAAAATTTTATTATATTACTTGATTTTAAATTATCTGTAAGTCTATAGCAAGAGAACATAGAAAAAACTATCTAAAATTTACAAGGTATTTATGAATTCCTCAATGAAGAATTAGTATCTTTTCAATCACAAGAAGAAATTTCAGAGCAATTAAGAAAGATCATCAAAATAAAAAGTATCCTTAGAATAATATGCAAGAAAAAAGAAAGTCTTTATATTAGAAATCAAATTAAGAAAGTTCTGAAAAACAAAAAGGATGATCTTAAATCCAATCAGAAGCAAATGCTAATCTCAATTCTAAACTATAAAAAACCTAGAATTATAATAAACCAAGTGCTAATCAAAAACTAAGAAGAAAAAGAATATATCACTACTGATTCTTAAACTATCAGAAGCAAAGTTAAAGAATATCACAAAAAGGTCTTTAAACAAAGAAATGTCAACTTTGAAAGTCTTGACCCTTCCTAGAAAAAAGAATATCAATTCAAGAAATAGATTGATCTAATATAGTACTTATTATTAACAGAAAAAATTAAAGTAAAAAAGCTTGAGGCTACTTTGCAATCCCTCTTGAACAACAAGATTACTGGTTCCTTATATATCAATTATTAAATACTCAAACACTTAAGAGTCAAAGGAAAAAAAACTTTATATCTTTTTTTAACAAAGTTCTAAGTATGAACTGAATATTTAAAAAATATAAATGCTATAACATCTATACTATTTTCAAATCCAAATTCTAGAAATATAATTTGAGCAATACAAGATCTATTGTTCTTCTAAAAACAGCTTGAAAATGCTTTATCAAAATTCTTACTAACTAATTATCAATTATCTGTAAGCAATACAAAATCCTAAAAGGCTCCAACTTTGCTAGTCTATAAGGAGAGTACAATAAAACCTATTTATCTATTGAACAATATTTATAAAGAAGTTAGAAAAAAGAAAAAAGAACTATGAATTCTCTTTCAAGATTTTATTAAAATATATAATATAATATTCTTTTATATATTTGAAAAGACCATAAATTAAATTTGAATTTTTATGATCATCAAGAAGCTTATAATAAACTTTTTTAATGACAAAAGTTATAGTATTATCCTTTTCAATGGGCTTTTTAATCTAATAGTAGTAAGGAATGATATATATTAAGAAGAAATAATCTCTCTATTATTATAGAAAATTTTCTATAATTTATTATTATATAAAATTCAAAACAATAGCAATCTGGATTATTTTATAGAAAAAAAATAATCATACAATTTCAACAAACCTGAGAAAAAAGTTAAGTCCTTTTTAAAACAAGCAATAATTGTTTATATGGATAATACAACTTAAATTGTCAAATCTAAGGAAGACCTGTGAGTCTATAGTACAATGATAGTATTTTCAGATCGTAATCACTAGGTCTAGAGTTTAACATCACATAAGGATCAAGTGAAAATAAGCCATAAAGTGATACAAAGATCTCATCTATCTTATGATAATGATTCAGTAATGCAAGAATGTCAATAAAATAAGGACCGATAGATCAATAATGCAGTGATTAACATTCTATAAAAGGTCAAAGATCACAAGATTCAGATTCAATTTTATTAATAAAAACACAAGACTACTTAATAAAGAAAAGAAGCTATTCATTAGTATAACCATAAACTAATTGATATTTCTAATATAAAATTCAGTCTATATATAGATTGTAATCAGGTTGTGATCTGAAATCGAATAGGATTACCATTAACATAACTATATTATCAATAAAAATGATAATAAGAAGAGTAGATTCCCAAACTGATAACATGCCTCTTAGGACTTATTCTCATGTATGTAGCTGTGCCACTTTTTACAGACTTAACTATCGGGAGGCCTTGATAGAAAAAAAAATTCACTGACTATTCCAAAGAATCGAAAACTAAGATCCAAGATACTGAATTCGATAGTTTGATAATTAGAATACTTTTAATAAAAAATTGTTCTAGGAATAATTAAGATGAAATTACATGGTCTTCCAGCTAGGGGTTGAATTGATAGTTGTTATACATAGCATTAGTTAAATATATATACAACTATTCATGTAAATAGGTTATTATAATATATATATATAACTACTTATTTATAATAATCAAATAGTTATAATTAATAAAAAATTACAAATTAAGGCTATGGGGAAACCATATCTATACAAAAGTCCTATCTGTATAATCAGCAGAAAACAGGAAGAAAAAGACTTATATCTCTTTACCTGTGGACTCAACAAATCAAGACTCATAAAAAATACATTACCCTTATTATACAAGAATGTGTAGCTAGAACAAATAGCCACAAACAAATTGAACCAATGCAGAATAAATGGAACTGTTTACTTTCTCCAATATCATCAGCAGACTGGACAAACTAAAGTCATAAAGTAAAATAGATGAATATCATTAGGGAAGTGATTAGTCACAAGTTAATAAAAGTAGTAAAGAAATCACTGAGAATGTAAAAACAGTAAAACCAGCAGTAAAGGCAACCATAACACAATTCTGGAAGAAAAAGAAGAGAGTTTGGAAGCTGAGATATGAACTAGTAGTAGAATAAGAAAAAGTATAGGGAATAATAAAAAGAATGAAGAAAAAACTAATAAGTAACAACAAAATATACCTGAACAGAGGGAAAATACTATGGAACAGTGAGGTATCCAATACTGTCAGACAGCTCTGAATACATTTAATAAACTATTACACAAAAATATTTTACAAAATAGCTTTTCAATCAATTTTTTATTTTCAATAAATATTAGTGTTAATGGAGTCATGTCATACTAACATTCACTCACAGGGCAAACTATAACAAGTTACAGGATTTGAAAGATACTGAGTCTATAGTTTTTTCCTATCATAAATGTATTTTCTCACAATTAAATTTGTGTATATAAGTAGGTATTAATGATTAAATAAAAACTACAAACATGACTTTGCCAGCTTATCATAAAAAAAAAAAAAAAAGATTGCCAAATCTAAGAAAGATTTGAAAAGAATTATGAAAGAAGCAAAAAGTTCTATATAACAAATGACTCTTAGATTAACACAGAAAAATCAATTATTCTTATTATCAACTAAAATTCTCAAGTCTTTAAAACTGTTCAAGCTAAAACAGAAGGTATTATAATTTATAAAATTAATTAGAAAGATCAAACCGGATTTCTTGATATTTGATTAGAACCAAGACAGAAGAACCAGAACATTATTAATCTAATAAAATCAGAAATCAGAATAGTGATTCAAACAATAACTAAGAAAAAGTTGACAGAAAAATATACCTGATATGTTATAAACAAGGTCCTGATTTTAAGAATAGAATATAAAATACAATACACATATCTAAATAAAAAGACATGTAATGATTTTACAGCCATGTTTAGGAAAGTATTCAAGAATAAGATCTTAATCTGTAAAATAATTCTAAATAATCATATCCATAACAAAGAAATATATGGTCTTAAAAATATCTAAGAAATACAACTAGAAAGCTATATACCTGTACATTTCTGTTAACTCAATAATAATAAGACCTCTGGTATTGCCATCATAATTAAACTAAAACAGAGTTACAGTAAATCAAATGTTGAGAGCCTGATAATATTCTAAACAATCCTATTGACTCTTAGAAACTAATTAAAAATTTTTAACAATTGTAACACTGGCCTCAGCAAAAAGTATACAAATCACCTTTCAAAGTTAGAAATTAAAGAAAACATTTGATTATCAGTAAAATATTTTGTCCATTCAATCAATACTACAAGATAATAGAGAATATAAAAAAGCTATTTTATCACTATAAAAGTATAAGATTATATTCCTAAATCAGTTTATCAATACTACCATAATGACACTTAAAAAATTAAGAATAATCCAAATTCTTTTTAATAGATGTAAGGGACCAGTTCCCTTCTAATACAAAAAAGTTCATAAAAAGATAACAATAAATCAAGATTTCTTATGAAACTCTCTATATAAACTCGAATGAACAGTTTACAATATATCAACTAAAACATTCCTAACAAATCTAGATAAAAGAAAAACATATTAAGTAATCTATACTAATACTTCAACAGATACATTAAAAAAGACAATATTTATAAACAAAAAATTCTGTTTTACTTCATATTAACTAATATATAATTCTATTAGTAATTATATTTATCTTTAATCAAATAGAACAGTACAGTCAGTAAAAATAGTTGCATTACAAGTTCATCTCCTTCCACAACTAAACAGATATAACAATCTAAAAAAAAAAAAAACAGATTTTCTTTTAGAAAATTCCACAAACTAGCAGATAAACATATATTAACAAATAGTGACTCTATTAACTATCAAATCTATAGAAATAGAAATCCAGGTAGAAGACTGGAACATTATACTAATAGAACAAGCTATACAAACAGAAAAACATAAAGACAAACTTATAAGTATTCTAAGATATAATAGAAGAAATATGATTGATTAGCTTACTTTTTATACTGATAGTTTCTATAAAAAGGAAATGACATACTGTAAACTTGTGATGAGATTAGCTTGAATTCTAATAGAATAAGACAAAGTGATTAAGCAGTTTTTAACAGGAGTTTTTACTTGGCTATTTACAACTAGGACTGAAATATTAGCTATTTTTATTGCACTATATATAGCTTCCTGAAATACAACTATCATAATTTATACTAATTGCAACACTGTAGTCAAAATATGAAAATTCATCTGCTTATAAACAGAGACATTAATAAGAAGATGAACAAAGATCATTAACTAGCTATTGTGGAATAAAATCAAAGACTTGATGAAAAAGAAAGATTTGAATTTAGAAATCTTGAAGATCAAAGCCCATAAAATCAATAAATTTAACAATCAAATAAACTTACTGGCTAAACAAGCCAGGTAAAAAAATTCAATAACCTAATATTGATTATTAGAACTAGAAAGAGTTCTCATAATAATTATGTGAAGAGAATATATAATAGAGATTGATATTAGAAATTTCATCAAAATTTTCAATAAAAAAAAAGATTGAACTAGACTAGGCAACATAGAAAAGGATCCAGGATCTTTGGATTCAAAATGACAAAGTCTTAGATTGATCAACATTTTGGAATTAGTTTAATCCAACCAATATTTTTTATACTTTTTTCAAGATTAATAAAAACAAAAGCTTTCTAACTAATCTCAGGTTTTACTGGTTATTCTGTGAAAGTCATATCTAATCATCCAGAACAAGTTTGAAATCAAGTTAGGCTGCAATAAGATGGGACTTCTGGCCTTCCATCGATCAAGGGCTAAGATTTACAGTTGTACTACTGGAAGGATTGCATGAAGAAAGGCTTCTGATCTAGCCTACCATAGACACATCCAAAGACCTCCTACTCTGGTAGTCTCCAGGACCCACTCTTCTAACTTAGGATATCCCAATCTGATATTTCACTTAATTGAAAATCAGTTAATAAGAACTGATCCGATGCCATAAGTGGTGACAAAGAAGGTAACATGTCCTCTTCTGAGGTCTGAGTGAATAATATTTGAGAATATTGGAAGGTATAAAAATATCTTATCAGGTATACACAAAAAGGATTAGCTTAGTAAAACAATAACAAACACAAATTAATAAGCTCAATACTAACTAGCCTAGCCATGCTATTAATAACTGTGTATTAATTATCTGATCCCTAGTTAGGCCTGCCCACTTAAGGAGTAATAGCTGGTCTAACTAGGACAAACCATGATAGGTTATCATTAATCTGCATGTATATAAAAATATATAATTTGTATGAGATAATTGATGTCATGTTACGGATTTAGTTATTTACCAAATGTTAAGTTAATTCTTAATAAAGTTTGCATCTAATACCAGTTGTAGTTTAAAAAAAAAAAAACTTTTCTAACTAATTTAACCTATAATAAACTTTTAGTCCTATAAGATACTTAAGAAAAAGAGATTAAATATATATACTATAACTATTTGTTCAGTATATGAACTTCAAGAAGAGATATTAGAACATCTTTTTGAATTTCTAGTTATTAGAAAAATCAGAGAAGACATATGGTAGAAAGCAAATAAAAAAATTCATAAATATATTAGTAAAGAAGTTAAAGATAAAGAAGAAGTTTATCTATAATAAATAACTGAACAGACAATAGTTAAAAGAGATTCAAAAATTCAATAGAAACCTTTTTAATATTATCTATATATATATAAAAGAAGATAAACCCATTTTCTTAATAAAGTATCTCAAAGAGTAGCTCAGAATCCTACTTATAACTAAATAGAGCATAATTGATAAGCTTTGTTAAAAGATACAAGTAAACTTTAAAAAGGATATTTGGAACAGTTACAATGTCAAAGTTATAGAATGAAAAAAAAAGTAAAAGATTATAGAAAAAGATAAAAGAAATACAAAACACAGATATAGACCTGATATACAAACTGAATAGGATTAAGAAGTATTATTATTATCATTAAAGGATCTGAACCTGAAAAGCACTAAAGAAAAAGAAGGAAAGAAATATACAGCAATTATTAAAAATTGAGTTTGTCATAAAATCAAATAATTTGATTTTTAACTATAAACAGAACTTAGAATAATCTATGATAATGACTTGTAGACAATGATTTTATTAATTAGAGAAGTTATCTAAATTAGTAAAGAAGCAAAATATTATTTGCTAGATTGCATTTAGAAAAATAGTTTTTTAATAATGAGTAAGTTAGTATATGAAAGTTGCAACAATTTATAAATATTTATTATATATAGTATATAATAAAGGCATGCTATGTCGACCTGACTGCAGGTTAAAAAAAAAACTATTATTCTAATTAAACTATAAGTTTAAGTTTTATAAATAAAAGATATAATATAAAATTTTTTACTTTAAAAACTTAAAGCAGTAAGTTTTTTAGATAATATATAATTTCAATAATTAATAAATAAATTTTTTAAATAATCTGAAATCAAAAAATATTTTAATTAGGTAAGTCTCTTTTAATATAAATTTACTTACTTAAAAAATATAAAAAACTTCTTTCTTCATTTTGTTGATTCTCTGACCACACATAAAAAAATTTTTCACAAGAAGTTTTTATATTTCTTGCTTAATAAAGTCTTCCTACTTTCCTTAAAACAACTTGAAGCTTGTCTTCAAAAGTTACTATTACCTTTCTTTACTTGTTTACAAACTTTTTTAAACAGAAACTTGAGTCTTTGGTGATCTAAATAAACTTAAGTATATACTTTCTTTATTAAAGGCAAGAAGGTTTTAGAAAGTAAAAAGACTAACTGGTGAAATGTTACCTTCCAGAAATAGACATGACATGGAGATAGAGGTTTTCTAGGTAGAAGAAAGCTTATTATCCACCTTCTCACATACTGTCTCTTGTCCTCTTGGAGTGTCTATGGTTTTTCACAGTTTTTTAGGGAATTTTGTCTACTTCAACTTGACCCTGAATTTTTGATAGCACAATATTACCTGGCTTCTAATTGGTTAATATAAAACATGTTGGTAGCAAAATGTAAACAAGATTTTACTGGCTATACCCATATATTCCAATGATATAATTGATAAAAGAAAGAAAAATTAAGGATATGAACTCCTTCATTTCTTTAAATAAAGTTTAACTGAAATAAAGAAATCATAAGATTATTAGAATGGATACTAAATTCCTTAGGTGATAAAAAAATGATTATTTGTTTAAGCTGAGGTCTTTAACTTCTTATTATTCTGGTTAGGCAAAGTACACGAAGAAAGTTATTTCCTTATCCTGGTCAGGCTATAAAACTAAAAAGCAAAGAAATGTAAAACAATGTCCTTCTTTAAGATTAAGAATGCATTTTTTTAGATATTGTACAATTTTTTTTTTTTTAAACGCTAGCTCATCCTTGTGTTGAGGTGAGCAAGATTTATTTTAATAAGCAAAAGACCTAGGGACAACTGGGATGAATAACTACCTGTACTGTCTAAGGATTTACAAATCAACAAATAGTACAAAGAGCTATCTATTTACATTTCATCCAATCAGGATAAGATAGTTACATAATTGTCTAGTATAGGTATCTACTTACAAAAACAAACCATGAAAAAACAGGGAGTATGTAAATACACACTGTGTCAATTTTCTATTCTATACCTTGACACTCTCTAGAACGTGACTATTGGCCAGCCCACCGAGTGACTTATTGCTACTCCAAAAAGAGGGGGCTAATGTACCAAGGATTTACCTGGGGTACCCAGCACCACCGATGTTGAGGACTATCCATGTGAAGCCTTAACTCCATTAATGCTTAACCAAAAATTTTTTTTTAAAAAAAAGGGTTGTGTTTGAGTCAAATTTTGTCCAGAGGGACATAATGTTGTTTATCTGATCATTATAAGTGATTCCAATGAGTGGATGAAAGTATCAAAACCCTCCAAAAAGATACTAGCCCTGAGTGTAATGGTTGTATTTGCTGGAGAAGGAATGAGGGATCAGGTTGTTTTCTATCCAAGATAGCCTAATCCAGTCTTGTTCTTTCCATATAGCCAATGATGTCATGGTTTTCATATCCTGTATTCATCCATGCAACTGGCATGCAACTTATGGTGGACTCCAGGTTCTTATGGGTACTGAGGAAATGCATTCAGACATGTGAGGTGACCAATGGGAGCTTGTTTACTTCTTTTACTGATATGAGCTCTATCTGTCCAATCATGGTATGAGAAACTTTGTGCTACTCAAAATTCAGGGTTAAACTGAGGTAGGCAAAATCCCCCAGAAAAAATCAAAAATGAGCACTATTAGAAGTAAACATGATGACAAGAGAGTGGGAGAGTTGTCTCTTATCATCTACAAACTTCTGTAGTATTTCTCTATAGTGTAAGATAATGGCACATCAGTTTTTCTTCCTTTTGGAACTTTCTTGCCTTTGGTAAAAAAGGTATTGCTTGACTTTCTGATCACTAGCAGTCGAGTTTTTGTTCAAAGGGAAGTAATAACAAGAAGGAAGGGAAGTGGTGATGACTCTTGAAGTTTTTTCAAGTTGGTTTAAGGAAAGTTTTAAGACTTTATTAATATAGAAGTATGAAAACTTTTTGTGAACGTCTTTTTTGTGTGTAGTCAGAGGATCAACGAAAAGAGTGTTAGATATTGTACAATAATATTGTAATTAAGATAAATATCAGTAAAATTTTTTTAACTAGGTATGGTTGCTGAAAAATATTAGAAGTTATTTAACAAGACTGAAAAGTTATATAATAATCTGAAGATTATTATTAGTTATCTTCTTCTATGCAGGTGAATATAAAATCAAGATCAAAAAAAAAAAAATGTTAAGCAAGATACTGGATCCGAGTAGGTAATAAGTACCTCAGATAGTTATAAGAAAATAATTAAGAGTATGAATAGATAAGTTTTTCAGATAATCAGAAAGAAGAAGAATATCCCAGAAGAGTTGACTTCTAATGAGAAGAGGTTTTTAGTAGAGATTCTTTAAAGAACATAAGGCACTTTTATTTTTCTTTTTTCTTTTTCCTTTCATATAATACACTTGTATAATTTTAGATATTTCCTTTTCCTTTTATTTTTCCTTTCCTCTTTTGTAATTTCTTGAAAATAGTTTCTTGAAAGATAATAAGTAGTAATAATCTGCTAGCAATAATGGATAAATTAAGAAGGTATTTATTCAAAATATACTATAAAGCAAAAATATTGTTTCCAAGGTTGTACTTAGAGACTGAAACTCTTTTGAGAATTGAAAGTCATTGATGAGTATGTTAGTACAAGTTTTTAGTTTAATTATAATGTAATTGCTCTATATATCTCTATCAATTTTTATAATAATTAATAAACACATATTGCTAGCCTAACCATGAGTTTAAAAAAAATAATAATAATATAATTATTTACTTAAATAAAAATCTTTTGAAGATAATTTAAATTATTTTTAAAATAATCTATAATAATAAATTATAATTTTAATAGATAAAAATTTAAAAATTTGATTTATGGATCAATAGTACAATAGTTAGCACTCTGTAGGTCAGATTACAAAATGCAAATTCAAATCCTTCAGGGAACTAATGTGATTCTCCTGAATCAAAAGTAGATAAAATCTGATAAAATCATCTATTGATCTAATCATATATAACTGATATTTCTGAATATAGTGGTGCAGATCAAGATGATCAATAGTTTTCATTGTGTTATGTTAAAAATCAAGATCTCTATAATACAGGACAGTCTATACAAAGATTGTGATCAGGTCTCTATCCAAAACCAAGTAGGATTATCCTTAATAGGACCATATTACCACTTACTAGTAATAAGAAGAATAAATCCCCAAATCAGTTGCATACTACTGAGGAAGGACTAATTGAAGATCTTATCTGATTTCAAAACTTCAAGCATATGTTTATACTTTGATCCATAGACTTAATAATTGGAAGACCTTAATAGGAGGAGTAATCTGCAGACTATTTTAAAGGATCAAAAACTGGATTCAGGATAAAGAAAATTTGATGGCTTGATAACCAGACTACTCTTAATAAAACTGATTTGAGAAGAATTAAGAAGAAATCATATAGTTTTTCGATGAGATAGTGCTTATATATAGTTAGTAATATATAAATAGCTATTTATATATATAGATTACTAATATAAACAGATGTATAGGTACTTGTTAATATATATGTTGTTTATTTCATCGTATCACTCTTTTCGCTGATCCTCTGACCATACACAAAAAAGACGTTCGCAAGAAGTTTTTATACTTCTAAACTAACAGAGTCTTACTACTCTCCTTAAACCAATTTGAAGAAACTTCAAGAGTCATCAACTACTCCCTTTCCTTTTGCTTACTATCCTCTTCAAACAAAAACTTGATCCCTAGTGACCATAAAGGTCAAGCAAAACCTTTTCTATCAATGGCAAGAAAGTTCTGAAAGGAAGAAGAACCAATGTGCTGTCATCTCACACTGTAGAGGAACAATACAGAAGTTCTGTTATGATGAGAGACAACTTTCCCACTCTCTT
>CAJVPT010001426.1:0-21538 GCA_910592055.1 Acaulospora colombiana | reverse complement strand
AACAAGAGTACATGTAACGCATATAATCAATAAAATGGGCAACGTTGTGTGTTTATTAAAAAAAAAAAAAAAAAAAACTTTAGCTCTTAATGGGAAAAAGGTCAGTACTGCTACAATCACATTGAGTTTTGCCTTATTGGATATTACTTTACAAAGAATTTTGAAAAATATTATATCAGTTACTTCTTCAGACTCAAGGTTTTCAATATGGAAGGTGATGATATATAAGTTTCTGTAAAAGCTCGCATCTGTTGTAACTCTGACTCTTTATCAGTCTTTCATTCACTGTTGCAATTGTATGCTCCTTTTTCAACTTGTTTTATCTTTGAATTACTGGTTGCCAATATTAGTATTGGTGGGTTCTAGGATATTTATGTCTTTTAGTTTCCACTCTGCATCTCTTTTATACTGATTAAACCTTACTTTCTGGTGATAACAGTAGCTTCACCTCTTTACTTGCACTTCCATTCCTTGTGTGTTGTCAATTGCTATCAGGAACCACAATCATGTCACAGCTTGGAATTTTTATGATACATGAGGACTTATGGTATTCTTGTTGATATCACAATCTAGACATGACTTATGGTATTCTTGTTGATATCACAATCTAGACATGACTTTTAGTATGGAGAGCATGTCTCCTGGATATAGTGTCTAATCATGATATACTATTTGTCTTTCTTTTTTAGTTTCTCAACTATTAGTTTGCCATTGGTTGTTTCTTTTTTGGCTGTTATCCAAACTAATTTTCTCTTTTTTAAGTAGCTACTACTTATTCTTTTAGCTCATATTATTGTAAAAATGGATTGGTCCCTAGGAAGAAATTGATCAATCTTGTTGTATATTCCAGATTGATTTCTTCTGTGATGACTTTGTTAGTGATATCTTTGAAAAAGTACAGTTGTCTTTCCTGTACTCTTTGGCCATTAGTGTGGTATACTTGTACCCAGCTTATGGTCTTTGTTTTGTTAAAGTTTACAAACTGTTCCATTCATTTAAGGTCACTTGCTATAAGCTTGCTTCTGTATTTGTTGAATCAATATGGTTCCATAAAGGCTTCAATTGATATTAGTTCATTCTTTATTGCTTTGTTTACTTGTTTTATATTCTTGAAGAAAAACTCTTATTTTTGCAAGTTGATAATTACATCATAAAGAAAATTCCTACCTGTCAAAAAAATCTTTGGACATACTTTCAGAACGTTTGTTTATGACTATACTATCTACTGGAGGTAAGTCATTCTTTTTCTATATAGTTTTACTATATGGTTAGTTGCTAGATATAGTTTCTCAATTAGCATTCAATGTTTTTGGAATATATAAGCTCTGAAATTGAATATATTATAACTCAAATCACTATAAAACACTGTATTTGGGACTGAGGTAGCAAAGCCCATCTTGTGCTTGATTATTTTTTATAGCTTTCTATCAATTAGATTGACCTTGGCCTTCATTGCATATAAATCCTGAATCAAGTATTCCATCTTGGGCAGAATTACGTAATTAATTAGATATTGAGCTTATTTGTCTAAAACTTTCTTTCAAAGAAAATGGTTTATCAGATTTGTTATTGTCTAAAGAATTAAATTAGTTTAATATTTTTTCCTTTTATCATGATCAAACCAGACTCCCAAGTAACAGACTGCTTCCATGGTTACTTGAATAGCACTTTGTTCGAAGATTATTTCTAACTTTCTTTTATTATTAATTATAATAAGTTATAATTTGCTTGGATTTACCCTTACTTGTACAAACTTGTAAAAAGAGCTGAAAATCTTGATAATGGCTTTAACCTGCTTTCTCTTGCTAGCTACCCAAGCTGTGTTATTCATGTATGCTATAACTAATATGTTTGTGATACTTTGTAAAGTATTAAATTGTATTCTATAATATGTATTCATATAGCTTTTATATCCCTATATCTTGCTAACCTTGCTAATTAATAAATCAAAATAGATATACCATAGGAGTGATAATATTGTATCTCCTTGATCTATCCATTCCTGACTTCATATAGATCAGTAACCCCTATCCTAGTAATTATGGTATTTCTTTTGTCCTTGAATCCTTTAATAATAATGGTAATGGGTTTTTCAGAGATTTTGATCCTTCTTATAGCTTTGGTTAAAGTATTTAAGTTCATATTATCATGTGTCTTACTTATGTCCTAAAAGAGGATTCAAAGTTCTTTACCATTTTTCCTTATGTTTTTAATAATGATATTTACTGTATCTCAAAAATGGATTCAGTTGTGCTGTTTCTGACAGGGTGGCCCAGTTGTGTTCTAATAGGATTTCATATTTCATAAGTATATAAAATAGTTTGTTTATGATTTTTTTAGTGAAAATTTTCTTTATTGACCTAGAAATATTATTGGTCTGTTTTTCATTAGATTATTTCCTCAGTCATATGTTTTTGGAATTGAGTATATAATCCTTTTCTTCTATTCTCTTAGCATCACACCTTCATGATGAATTGTGTTGAAAATATTTTTTACTTTCTTGATAGCTTTGGGATCTAAATGTTACAGTGCTATATATGAAATCTATGAGGGTTCAGGGCTAATATTTTGCTTGTTTTGGCTAGAATATCATATATTTCTTGTACAGAGAAGTCTATAAGGATTTTACTATACTATTTCACATTAATTCATTGCATAAGTCATATTTTATCTACTATTCTTGCAAGGTTTCACAAGGATGAGGTTCTTTGATCCATTCTTTAAAATGACTTTGTACCTATGATTTGATTTTCTTCTTATTCAGTACTATGTCTGGTTTATCACTATTTAGTATCAGCTTGTTAAATTTGATTTTTCATTTTCTTCTTTCCAAAAAATTATTTATTAATCTTTTCGAGCCAATCGAGATAATTAGCAATAGCTTTTTTGATTTTTTTGCTATTTATGATATAGAGAAGTCTATGTGAGATGTTCTTAATACCTTTTATTTCTTCTATCACTAAAACTTTTACTTTTTTAAAATCTTCTGGAGTGTTAAGTTCTTTGGGAAGTTTAATTCTGTTATTCTTTACTAGACTATATATTTTTAACTGACTTTCTTCTCCGATCTTATTTTTTTTCCTCTCTGCTAGCAGTTTCTTGAGCTGACAGAATCCAATTTTTGTAGTAGATACTATTTTATTACAAATCTCTTATTTGTTGCATAAGTGAACCTGTAGCTTCTTGAATCTTCTAATGTGTAAGCTTGTTACTTTAAGAATTGTTTTGTCAAGCTGTACCACATTTTATCTACATTCCCAATTAGGTTTACCCTTTTGTTAAAAGTGTTCATCTTTTTCTCAATATACCTTATCCATTTCTTCCAACTTGCTGATTTTGTATTTATTCAGTTATATTTTGTGTTAGGTACTTTCTGTACATTTCATTTTCATTTTAAAAGGAGACCATGGTCACTCTCATATAACTGTTTGTATTCATTCAAAATTCCTACTTTTAAAAGTTTTAGATACTCATTCATGTTATCCAAATTTGGTTAATTCTACTTACTATCGCTAGATACTTTACCCAGGTGTATTTCCTTTTATGTGAATTAGTTATACAAAATGTGTTAATCAGTATGTGATTCTTCATATTTTTAAGAAGAATGCTATTAGATTACATCCTGTTCTTAAAACAATAATGCTTGTTAGCACTAGTTGAAATTACATAATTTAATCATTGAATTATTGCTAAATTTGGTAAAATTAATAATAAAAAATTTGATGAATTATTTATAATTTCTACCACTTGGCATTAAAAATATTGACAAAAGATCAACAAAAAAATATTGGCATACTGCAAAAAAAAAATTCAATACAAAATCTAGCAATATTGTGATAAAAAAATTTTGCTTACTGCAATAAAAAATTCAGCAAAAAATTTGATACTGTGACAAAAAGTTTGATAAAAAAATTGATACTGTGGCAAAAAATTTATCAAAAAAATTGGTATGGTAAAAAATTTGACAAAAAAATTACTGTGGAAAAAATTTAGCAAAAAATTGAAACTATGACAAAAAATCCAACAAAAAAATTACCATGACAAAAAATTCAAATTTTACAAAATTTATTAAAAAATTACAAAATCAATTGATTAAATTATTCGTCATTTTTCTCTTCCTCCTCTTTCTCTTTCTCCTTTTTCACTTGCTTTTCTTTTTTTTTTAAAGATCTCAATTTGACTCTTTTAAAACTAGCCACAATTGATTTTATCTTGTCAAATATTTTCTGAAATTTTTTACTTTTTTTTTCTAATTTAACTGTCTCCAAATTTTACCCATTCATGTATTTTCTCTAGTTTGTTTCTCACCCTCAGAACACATTAATAATTTCTCATATCCAGTAATTTTTCATCTTTTGAATTTAACTGTTGATTTTTTTTCTTTTTCTATTTTTTTTTCTTGTTCATGTTTCAAAATTTCTTTTAAACTGTATGCCCAATTTGGCAAGCCTTCTGATAGTGTCACATTATAGAAATATGAATCATCACAATATTATTCACAAGTCAGTTGGAATGCTTAAATTGATTTCGAATGTTCATTCAAATATTTCGATAAATCCTTTAACTATAAGTAATTGTAATTAATATTATAATTATTAGAAATAACTTCATACTTCGCTTAACATTTGACCTGTGGGTCGATAGCACAGTGGTAGTGCTCCCAGGTCACAATCACAAGGTCCAGAGTTCAATACTACATGAGGACCAAGTGAAATTCAGCCACAAGGTAGTACAAAGATCTCATCCCCCCATGATAATGATCATATGCTCCACAAGGCAATAAGGAGAACCCGTACACTTATTAGGCCTATAGTAAGAATAACAAATCAACACAAGGTTCTATATAAGGCTAGCATAAGTAACACAGGCCTCCAAAACATAAAACCGATCTCAGGTACTAAACAGGAAAAGTAAAGAAGGATCCTATCCACTTATCGCAGTCCTAACAAAAACAAGACACACACAAAGTTCCATGAATATGACTAAAATAGGTGGTACAAGGTTCTAGAAACACAAACAAGATCGTCCCTCAAAATGGGAAAAGAAGGACTGGTCACTCATAGAGCTGTCCATAACAGGCCCATAACAAGTCAAAAATTCAGCCCAGTGTGATGCTGAAAGAAACAGAACAGGGTCCGATACTCAAGACAATCAATTGAGGAATCACATGTTCTTTACACAAGACCAGTACTTCAATCAAGTAACCTGACAACATGAGAAACACAACAAGCCCCCTGAAAAAAATTTAAAGTACTAATGGAACCAATAGGATTCCGTATAAGAGACCCCCAACATTGGTGGTGTTGGATATTTTAGGCAAGTTCCTGACACATTAGCTCCCCTATACAGGAGATAGCAACAGGTCATCCAGTGAACCATGGTCCTAGGAAGTGCCATTTCTGAACATTCAAGGTAATAGGTAGACTCACTTCATTAGATTGTAAAGTTTAAAAGACTCCCCAAATCCTTAGCTAAGTTAGAATTAAGAAAAAGTCCTACACTAGATGGTCACATAGTTATCCAATCCTGGTTGGGTGAGACATAAATAGATGCCCCTTGTACTATTTGTTGATCTGTAAATCCTTAGACAGTATAGGTAATTACTCATCCCAGTTGTTCCTAGGACTCATCTTGACTTTAATAAAGCTTCAGAACTGATGCAGGAATAAGCTAGCCTTTAAAAAAAAAAAAAAAACTTTATACTTCAAAAACTCTTTTCACTAATCCTCATTTTTTTCAAAAATTTCTTTTTTTAGTAATTTTCTTGAAAAAAGTGAACCAGTTCAAACACACAAGGAAAAAAAACATATCCTTTAAACTAAGCTATCAAGCACTTTCAACATACATACAACAAGTTATCCAGAAACATCAAGGAAAGAGATATACACTGCTTTACTAACTTTCTTTTACTTTTCTTTCTTAAAAATTTTAAGAGAAAGAAAAGAGACTTGTAAACTGATCCACAGTCAAAAAAAGAGAGTCAATATCAACTTCATATAGCTCACAGCCAGGCCAGTACAAGTTAACACCTTTCTTGACACTGTAAGGAACCCAAAAAGTAACTAAGCCCACTCGATAAATCAAGTTGCTTCAGTTACTTAAAGGCCTAGAAGGATATCAAAGCTCTCTAAAGACAAGACAGTCTAAATATACATACACACAAAAATAACATACCTATCCCTTAGCTTGTTATGCAAACACGAACACATAAAAGTCAAACAAGCAAAACAAGTATACATGTAAAAAGGATAGGCAAAACATGCACGTACATGTACAACTTATTATCTAAACAAGTTGATCGACACTCTACACAAGCATAACAACAACCCTCAAAGTAGAATAGGATCATCAATATAAACAAATAAACACATCAAAACAACAAACAAGATTTTTCTGCATTACCTAATTAAAACACAACAATCTCAAAAAGATTTATCTGTGACCTAAAAATAGATTATTGATAAATACAAATAAGCATTTATATGATTAATCAATAGATTTGAGCCAGTAAACATGAATAGAGTACAACATATATTACAAATAGTAAATAAGAGAGAAGAGAATATAGTAAATACTCTAATCAATCTTTTAAGAAAATACAATAAACACTCTATCCTATGAACCTCACAACAATTACTACAACTAGGAAATAGTGAATCCAATGGATCAATAGCCCCATCACCTGAAACATATACAATCTTAGATAGTATTTTAGCTAAGATATTAGAAGTTAACGTGACAACCTTTCACAAGGAAAGAATTTTAACTTAACATATTACATATCTCTGGCAATAAGGTAAAGGAATAAAAGAAGAACTTCTATAATCTTATATTGAAGACAAGTTTATGGAAATTATCAAAAACCCTGTAAACCATACTAAACCAGAACAACAACCAATGGAGATTATTGAACAAGTAGATAATAAATCAATAGTAGATAATAATGTAACAATAATATGTACATAGAAAACAGAAAAGCTTGAATTACAGGAACTCCAAAAAACAATTAAAAGACAATATATTAGTGAACACAGCTCTTATACTACTAGGAATAGAGACATGACACTATTAATAAATCCATATTTTATAATAAAGAAAGGAACCTATAGACTAGAAGCAATGGCAACTAATATTTCAAGAGAATCAGAAGATGAAATCAAAGCATACTTAGGCAACATTCTCAAACTTCCACAAGAAAAAAAAAGCCTGTTAAGAAAAGAATTCATTAATGGAAATGAGTGGATTGTCTTTTGGGTACAAGAAGAAGAAGACGTTATAAGATACATAGAAGAAGTTAATCGAAAAGAAGATAACTTTGTAATTCAACATATAACATCTTTGACTACTTACAAGAAACAGAAAACAGAAAGAAATCTAGACAGAAAAGTCTTTCAAGAACCTAAGGATACCGAGATCTGGCATGTATGTCTAATAAATGTGAATCAAAAAGTCAATAAGAACCTTATAAAGACACATCTAAAAAGATATAGAGAAGTCCAAAATGTCCATATCTATAGGTAATACAAAACCATGGGTAAAGGCTTATATCAAATGGCACAAATATCTCAGCTTAAATCCTGAAGCAATCTGGATGATACCAATTGGTACAGAAATGTCAAGAGCTATATTATCTAAGTTCGAACTCAGTGACAATGAAATTAATTAGATACTAATTGAGAGAAATGATAATTCAGCAAGACTCCTGGGTACTGACAAAACCTACACTAGCCTAATAGTCAGAGCATTGAATGGTACTCAAGCTAAGGTATGCTATACACCCAAAGACCCCTATATACTCAAGAAATATAACTTTATAGTAGTCTGTTTCAAAATGAAAGAAAAAAGAGATAAGGCATGCAAATAACATATTTTCTTGTAGGGGCATCGCCTCTCTTGGAGTATCAAGCATACTTCCAAAACAGAAAGACAAAACCTTAAAAAGGAAAATAGAAATACACGATTTAGCACCAGAAGTATAGAAGTATATAATGAATCAACATCAGATACACAATCAGATAACGAATCTACAGACTCTATTTTCACTTTACCAAGTTATCATAGCTTCAAAAATCAAAGATGAATTAGATACAAAAGTCACAATAGAATGGAACAAAAAAAGAACAGAAGAAAAGAACACCTAGCAACAGGAAGCAATTGAGAATCAATTAGGAATCAGCAAATCAACAAATATAGTTTCCTGGAAAATGAAGGGAGATCCAAAATAGAAAGTTCCCAAGATCCCCTTAAGAGTATTTTAGTTAATCTGGAAAGACTATATGCTAGAATAAATACTTTAGAGAGACAGACAGTCTTAAGAAGATCAAAACTAAGTAATAGAGGAGCAAACCATTCCTAAAGGTGTACCAGTCCTTGATAACAATCAAAAGGAGCAAGAGTTCATTGCCTTCTCATCAAAAACTATAGACATGGACAACAAATAAACCTTAATAAACAATAATGAGTTGGAAGAAATGGGGCATCTAGATATCTTAACATTTTTACAAGATAAGTGAGAAGATTTTCTAAACAACAATAGTAGATACAAACTATTCAAGAAAATCCAGGAAAAAGATGATACAGATAAAAGGGTGATTAGAATTGACACATATAATGTCAGTGGGATTACAAATATAACAAAACAACAAAACCTGATTGAAGAGATACTAGAACAAGAAATAGGCATATTGGGGTTATATGAAACAAAACTAACACAAGTCAATATACAGTGGATATTTAACAATCAAAAAGATTATAAACACTTTTATAGTACCAATAAAGATATACCATTTGGAGCAGGGATTAGTCTTTTAATTAGAAGAGATCTGGAAAAAAAGGTTGCATCAATAGAAAAAGAGGAAGCATACATTATCGCTGCCAATATGCTTATCAAAAGAAAGAAGATCTGTATCATACAAATCTATATTCTTTCTGATAAACCAAGGTGTAAAATGGTACAGAATAAGATAACCAATCTTATTAAAAGAAAACATGGACAAGGCTTTCACATAATAGTAATAGAAGACTTTAATGCAATCTACAATCTATCAGAGGATAGAAAGTCTTTATCCAAAGCAAGCTTTAGACTATTATGGTGATTTAAAATCCTATTATTTAATTTTCTTGATGAATGAGACTTTATCGATATGCAAGTCACATGGGAAGGCAAAGAGAAAACTCTAATAAGGAGAAACTTAACAATTAGTAGTAGAATCGACTATATTTGGACTTCTTTTAGTCTAACAAATTATTCATTACTTCAATTTGATAATCAAGACATGGAAGATGTTATAGAAAATAACCACACTATGCTTCTAATAACACTATATAACAAAGATCTTTTTACAAGAAGTAGAATCACAAAATCCTCTACAAATATATCAAGGAGAATTGATATAAAGGGAACATCTCCATCACAATGGCAAGCCTTTTGAGAAAGTGTAGATTACAAATTTATAACACCATTAGAACCTTTGCTTCAAGAAGAACCTAATCAGAATGAAAAGAAGAATCAGGTAAACAAATTGTGGAAAACTTTTGAGAAACTGCTATATAAACAGCTTTTAACAAACTGACAACAAAGAAAATACTCCAGTCAAAAGAAAAGCATTATAAACATAATGCCAAATTTATTAGCTATAGAAAAGTACTACAACTTAAAGGACTTTACAACAAAGTGGTAACATCAAAAGAAATTGATAAGCTACAGGCCCTTAGCTTAGCTATAGAAAAATATAATAGTCCTCACAATCCAAATCATCAAATTGAAAATTATTGCACCCAGTATAGTATCTTTAATATATCATGGAAATCCTTGAAAAAATATATTCAAAATACTATAGAAGGGCTCAAATTTATATGTCAAAAATTGGAAGCCAAAAAAACAAGAGATAGTATTAAAACTGCTCTAAAACAGAGATGTGATGATTTGAGAAACAATCAAAGACAGATGGTCAGCTTCCTAACCAACCAAACAAAAAATAAAATAGTATTAGATAGGATTAAGATTAAACAAAATGATAATGAATATATCACAACACAAAAAGAGGAAATAACAAAGGAAATAAGATGGTATCATCATGAGACCTTTAGAAAAAGAAATGCTAACTACAACAGTTTACCAGAAGAGTAAAAAGAAGAGTACAAATCAAGAGAATACATTCAAACAGCTTGGTATGACAAACTACTCGAATCAATTTCACAGGAAAAACTAAGTGAAACACTGAGGACATTTCCCAATAACAAAGCTTCAGAAAAATCTTAAATCAGTTATAAAATGCTGAAAAGGTTAAGCCAAGAAGGAAAAAATTTCTTGAGAAGAATTTTAAATAACTTCTTAAAATAGGAAATCCCTCCGAAACAATGGAAACAAAGTCATATATATCCTATAGCCAAATCAAAACCTTGGAGTTGTGAACTCTCAAATACTAGACCTATCATCTTACTAAAGGTCACAAGAAAGTGTTTCACTAAAATCCTTACTAATAGAATGGAGAATATTTGTAAAACTAATAATATTCTCAAAGGTCCGAACTATGCAAGGTTGCCAGGAGAAAGTATAGCAGAACCAATTCAAATTCTCAACAATATATATGAAGATACCAGAGAAAACAAAAAGAAACTATGGATACTTTTTCAAGATACTGCAAAAGCATATGATATAATTAGTCTAGACATGCTGGTAAAAGCAATGGAAAGAATCAAAGCTCCAAAAGGTTTCATAACGATCATAATAAGTCTCTTTAAAAATAGAGAATTCTGTATTATATTTGAAAATAATCTCACAGAATCAATAGTAGCTGGAGACAGAATTGATCAAGGAGAAACCATCTCACCTCTACTTTGGAAAATTTTCTATGATCTTTTGCAAAATCCAGAATAATACACAAAGAGGGTATAAAATGCCAGTGACATGGAATCCTGATCTAAAAAAACAAGCTACAAGAAGACTAAAATCATGACACGTAGCTATAGCTTTTATGGATGATACAATGTGGATAGCAATATCTAAGGAAGATATAGAAATGATCCTAAAAACTGTAAGAATCTTCTACAAAGCCAATGATTCACAAATAAATGGTAACAAATCAGTTTTGATTACTATTAACAATCCTAATTGCTATCTGAAAGAGGTGAAAGCAGGTACTGAAGAACAAGTGATTAAAGAGCTCTATAGAATAGAACAGGCTAGATTCTTAGGGATTTGAATGAGTAATCAAAACACAGCAATAGAACTTAAATAATGGGTGCTTAAAGAGATCAATATAGTCACAAAAGTCCTTAAATATAAGAAGATGATAGACAAATAAGCTCTCTATATTCTGAATAGAGTATTAATATCCAGAATAGAATTCAGAATGCAACATAGTATATTGTCCTGGAAAATATGCAATACCCTGACAATGGGATATAGAAAAATTTTCAAAAATAAGAGTGGTTTGTATAGATCTATGCCCAATAGTATAATTCACCATCCAAAGATTCATAATTTGAAAAGTATCTAGATGCTACAAAGAGAAAGTCAAGTAACAGGACTTTGCAATAGACTAAATGATCCTGGACTAGCAAGAATCATATCAATTATTAGACTCAAACAAGCACAGATTAAAAATTGGGAATTACTCAATTTATTAACCTGCAAATCCTTAAGTCACTTAACAGATAAAAGCAACTTCACACTCCAAGTGACCAAAATTGCTAAAGATATGGGAATAATGTTTTATAGTTGGAAATGGCAAAATATTTTTGAATGAAAAAAGAGAAATATTTGGATCAGAGAATATCTTACATTAGAAGAATATAAAAAAGCTATACTATTATTCAAAAACAATTAACTGATGTATCTGGACCAGCTGATCAATCAAGAATCAAAAAAATAAGAGACTGGCAAATGCTTCAGCTCCTGCAAGATACAAGCAAAGGATCTATACTAGAATGGTTCCAAATTATAATCAAAAATCTCTCAAAAGAACAACTAAAGCAGCTTATAAGATCCTGAAGAGAAAATTATATGAAATGGAAACCAGAATAATCCAAAATAAAACCTAATCGAGACAAGCAAAAAAAAATTGTGAATAGTAATGAGAAGCAAAAGAAATCAAGTAATTTGAGCAAAATTAAGATAAAAAAAAAAGAGAAACATTATGATAGTGAAGTACTTTGTCTATTATAACATCAATAATGACCAGAAAACTAATTTACAAAAATGCCCAGGATGCTCGGAAGGCATAACACTAAATGGTGATTGCATCATAGAAAGAGAAATAAGAAAGATATATACAGTACCATATCTCAACATGAGAAAGTTCACTAGAAGAATATGAGATTTAAAAATTCCTAATTCCAGGTCAGCACTTGAAAAAAGAATTAAAGAAGTGATTTACAGAGACCAAAGCCCTTTAAAGATCCAAAACAATAGAATAAATCATGTAGACATTGAAACCTGGGAAGAATCTATTATCAGAAAAAATATTAAAGAATGTGTATATCAAGATTATCTGATAGCTATACTTCAACGTAATCTTGAATCTAAAGAAAAGCTAATTTTCTATTCTGATAGATCACTTATTAATCATAATAAAGAAGAAATGAAGATGGGAGCAGCTTGGACTCAGATTGGTAAAGATGGAATGGAAAGCAAGTTTCAAATAAAAGTAGATAAATGGCCCTCATCTACAAGAGCAGAATTGATAGCAATTATAACAATACTATTAGTAGTTTCAATCGAAAGCATGGTGGTGATCTTTACAGACAGTCAGGCATGCATTTCCAAGTGGAAATCTTAGAAAAGAAAGATCCAAGAAGGATATATAAGAGATGGTTCAAAAAAAAAAAACTGGTCCCTCTGAGTATACATGGTAGAACTAATAAAGAAAAAATATATAGATTTAAAGCTCACAAAAGTCAAAGCACACTCAAATGATTCTTATAATGAAGAAGTAGATACCTTAGCAAAAGAAGCTCTAAAATTTCCACTGATTGAATAAAAAGATCCCACCTCACACAAAATTATTACTAAAATTAAGTGGCAAGGAATGACTTTAGATAATCCAATTAGACAGTTTATTAAGAACATTAATAATAAGACAATAGCCTATCAGTGGACAAAACAAAACAAAACTGAGAAAAAATGGAGTCAGCAGATTTTGGAATACCAGGCTTATATATGGAACCTAGTATGGAAAAGAGTTAAAAATGGACATACGTGGGATACATCTTTTAAACAATCCCAACAAAGAAGCTTTCTAATTAAACTAACCAATAATGAGCTATTTACAATAAGCAAGTTGGCTATAAGAAGATGGGACCTATATAAACAAGTGAGATGTATTGCATATAACCAACAAAATTAAACTATAGAACATTTGCTAGAATGCTCAGTTTATAAGAACCAACTAAATGAGGCATGGAATAAAGGAGTAGATGAAATTATCAGAGATTTTAAAGAGCTATTAGGGGAAAGAAAGAAAGAAGCTGAAGAGAAAAATCCCAGGTTAATTATCAATGACCGAGAAGAGATATGAGAATTTGACAAGTGGATCTCTAAAGTAGTAGAACAGGCTTCTAAAACAAGCCAAGATATGTTAAGTTTTTGTACTGGCCTTATAAAAGCAGATGTTATCCTAGAAATGGTAGACTTAAAATGTCAAGGTAAATACATAGGAAGAATAGCAAGAAAATGGATATTAAAAATACAAAAAAGAGTTTGTAATCAAGTTTGAAAAGAAGTCTGAAACAAGAGATGTGAAAAGATAATTGAGTGGAAAAAAAACATAAGGAATTGGTAGAAAGAACAAAACAAGAAAACATTCATATCTTTCAAGCCAGAAAAATATATTTCTGAAGAAAAAAGAGCCACTACCTAAAGAAGAAAACCTCGAAGATGAAGGTCTCCGAGAAATCTTAACAAGAAAAGTGGAGTATGGAATAAAATGATTGGGTTTTAGGTTCTGTCAGAATCTCGCAAAGTGATCTGCAGTAATGACCTGCAGGCAATGAAGTTAACAGTTGGAAGGGTCTTTATCTGAACTATTAATGAAGCAATAAATCACTTCTGAAGTTATACTTAGAGTTTTAATAATTTTTAAAATAAAGATGAGGAGTTAGATAGAGACTTAGCTTTAGTGATACATTCTCTAATGTAAAGTATACATATGTTTAATAAAGTACATATGCCTAGCCTGACAGAGGGGAAAAAAAAAATTAATATTGTAATTATTTGGCATAAAATATTTTATTGAAAAATATCTCTTCAGAACATTAACTATAATCACATATATTTATTCTTCTTTTAGTGAGGTTTCCTGAATTAGTTTCACTTTCTTCAAATGAATATATTTTTGTTTTATTAATTACATCAGTTAATTTATTCTGATATTTTGCAACTTTCTTTGACCTTTGTTTAACAAGCAACTGTGTGCTTTTAATTCTTTATATCCTTTTCTTAATTATTCATTAAAAATTAATACTTGAAAGTAGTATAAATACAGAGTATTATTAATTTTATTTTATTTAACTGGCTATTTGTATATAAGTAATGATTGTCCACTTCCAGTTTTCAAATTTCTGCCTTTTGATATCTTCCTCTCTGATGGTGATATAAAGTATCTAATCATTCATTTATTTGCTTTTGTGAGGGATTAAAATGTGGAATCATAAATTTTATTAATTTGGATATCAACTTTTGTAATATTTTTTTATTCACATTACTTGAAAAAACTTCGTCTATTCTCTATTTATATTTGTCAGGAATGGTTTTCATTAAGGCCTTCATTTCTGCTCTTACTTCTTCTGGTTTTGGCTTATCTTTGGTAACTAGTTTTACCAGTGTTGTTTCTTTACTACTTCTTCTAGGTTTAATTCTTCAGCACTTTTCTAAACTCAGCAAACTTTCAGATTCTAATATATTGGTTGCTCTAAATTTTATAACAACTATAAAATCAAGTTCAGGATTCACAGATTTGAGCTAATCAATTTTCTTTTTTAAATTTTCTATTTTATTTTTTTGCTATTTTGATTCTTCTGAAAACTTGTTGTTAATATATTATATTAGGTCTAATTGTTTTACAAATTCAGTATTTTTTCTTTTTAGTTTTTTGATCCACATATGTAATTCTTTGTTTTTTAAATAAATTATTTGGTTAATAAAGGTAAATTTTAATAATTTGACAATAATTTAATTCTAACCTTTTTCAATATCCTTCCTGATTTAAGTTTTGAGTGACAATTCAACTTCTGGTATTGATATTTATGTAACTTCAGATATTAATATTTTAGGCAATACAATATATGGCCTTTTTCTAAGCAATTTTGTAGTCATGTAAGAATTAAAGATTTAATACTAGGTGTTACTAAACAAACTATTGCCACTTCTGATGCAATTGATATGAAATAAATTTGTAATAACAAGAAAGATTGTGAATGTTGTGAACGTGAAAGTGGTTGTTCTCTATAAAAAGCATGTCCAGTTGATTTTTTTTGTTCAAACATTTTAGGTATCAGAAAAAAATATAAAATTAAAGGATACTTAAATAAAATTATTTATATTGTTTTAATATAATTTGGAGGCAGCATAAAATATTATACTATTATTCATTATATTATATTATAATTCATAGTCACATACTATTTTTTTTTTTTTTTTTTAAATGCTAGCTCATTCCTGCGTTGGTGCATATGCTTTATTAAAATCAAGATATTTCCTAGGGACAACCGGGATGACTAATCACTCTTACTGCCTAAGGATTTACAGATCAATGAATAGTACAAAGGGGCATCTATTTGCATTTCATCCAATCAGAATGGGGTGACTATTGACCGTCTAGTGTAGGACTTTCTCTAAACTCTAACAAGCTATAGAAGTTGGGGAATCTTCTCTATTGGAGGAACACCGGCCATTATACCTATCTCTAGAACCTCCGCTTCCTAGGGTTTTTCTCACTGAATGACTTGTTGCTATTCCTATTAAGGGAAACTAATATACCAAGAACTCGCCTAAGATATCCAACACCACCAGTATTAGGAGTCCCTTATACGAGAAGACCTCGTTAGCACTTAAAGAAGAAAAAAAAATATTTTGTCCTGTCTTGTGTCACTGTCTGTCTTGTCAATATGTTTGGGTTCAGTCTTGTGTAAAGGACATTATATCGCTCGATCCATACTAATTTGTAGGCTGTTTTGTGCTTTCAGCGTCACACCAGGCTGATATTTGTCTCTATCGGCAGATATAAGTGAGCTAGTCCTTCTTTGTGTCCTGGTCAAATAATCAATCTGTGGTGGGTGTACTCTTTCTTGTATCTGGTGATGTGGCGGTTCGTGTCCTGTATCCATCCGCACCAACACATATGACTTATGGTAGACCCCAGGTTCTTATGGAGCTGAGGAAATGCATTCAGACACGTGATGTGACCAATGGAAGCTTGTTTATCAATCTTGTTTAACACATTTCATGTCGACCAATCAGAATCCATGGAATTCGTGCTACCTGAAATTTCAGGGTCAAGCTGGGATAGGCTAAATCTTCCAGAAAGCCGTGAAAAGTGGTAGCTCTAAGAGGGCACACAACCATTCAAAGGGTAAAAGATAAGTCCTTTGGATGGGAGAAACTTTCTCTTAGGTACTTGTTTTATTTCCTTCATTTCTACTGATAGGTGGCAGGTACTTGGCTGTTAATTTTTCTCCCTTGAGGAACTTTCTTGTCATTGGTAGTCAAGGTAAGTGCTAGACTTTGCTAGTCACAAGAGTCCAGTATTGTTTGAGGAAAATTGTAGACAATATGGAAGGAAAGTGATGGAGTCCTGAAGGAAGCCCCTTCAGGTTGGTTTAAAGAGAGTGATAAGACTTTGTTAGCATAGAGATATAGAAACTTCTTGCGAACATCTTTTTTGTGTGTGGTCAGAGGATCAGCGAAAAGAGTTCATTTTGATAGTCACATACTATATTATACTATATATTATTTATTATATTATGCTTTTATTATATTACAATTCAAAGCTATTTAATATATCAATTACAACTTTACCATATTATATTACTATTTGTCATTTTTTAAAATATAAAGAAAGCATTCAATTTCAGCTTTACTTAATAAAAGTTTAAAAAAAAATTCAAAAAAAGTGAAAATTACTTGCAACTGTAGTAAATGCAATGGATCACTTGTTAATTTGCAAACAAATTTTTTTTATAAATATCAAAAAACAAAAGGTGAACATTTGACAAATAAAGAATTCATTTTTTGACACAGAATGAGAAATATTTCATCAAGTCAAATTATATTATTAAGCAACAATTAATAAAATCTGAGATTGAATAATGCAAGTTCTGAAAATGATAAATCTGAAGTTAATGATAATGAAGAAATAGATAATATATTCAAAGATTATTTGATATCAAAATATGAATTTTCACCAAATTCTAAAAAATTTTTAGATAGTTATTTTATATAGATTTTGTTATAGATTATAAACTATAGAATTCGATTTAATTTATTAAATAGTGCAACAGATGCACTACTAAAATTTATGAAATTAGTGTTAATTGAAATTAATAGTAAGAATTTGATCTCTTTTGTAGGTCTTTGTATATCACCAAAAATAAACTTTAATTATCAGACCTGTTCATTAGTTTTTGACATATCAAAGATGTCACAAATTGTATAGATAGGATGATGTTCTTAATTTTCAAAAAAACAATTGACTATTGGTCATGAAGTGTATTCATATTGAATTTCTTAATTTGTTAATAAATCAAAGAAAAACTTGTGATTCTCTATTATTTACACAATCAGAATTATTAAATCAAAATGTAATTAATTGATTCAATTTAGTTTTTCCATATTCTACTATTTGATATTATTTGTCACAAATGTATTAAAATCTGAATTTTGAATCTAATCTTTGGCATTGGATAGATCAATCAAATATTGATAAACTTCTATATGATATTTATAATAGTGATATTTGAAAAACATTTAAAGATAAAAATTCAGAATTATTTTTTAATAAAGAAATAGCTAATTCACATTTGGGATTGGTGCTAAATATCAACTGGTTTCAACTATTCAATAATAAAGCACATAATATTGAAGTTATATATATGACTATCACAAATTTGCCATGTGAAATATGATTTAAACATGAAAATATATTGATCCTTGACATATTATTGGATCCTAGTAAACCAAGTTTACATCAAATAAACCATTACCTTTTTTCAATTATTGATGAATTGATACAACTATAATAAGGAATAAAGCTTGATTTAACTTCTGAAAATAAAGAAAAAAAAATAATTCAGACAGCCTTAATTTTAATTTAGTGTGATATTCCTGCTGCACGAAAAGTATATGAACATATTTCAATACTAGTGTCATATTATTATTGCAAGAAGAATATTAATTATAAAAATAATTATTATAATTTTTATAACATGAAGGATATAAATGAATAGTTTATATCAAGAGATTTGGCAATACATAAATGAGATTATATCGAATGGAGGTACTATAACTCAAATGTAGCACAAAAACATTTTGTTAGTGAAAATCATATCAGATGGTCCAAATTCCTTTACCTACCTTATTTTAATTCTATTTGATATTTAGTTATTGATCCTATATACTGTCTTTTTTTAGGTATTGGTAAATAGCTCATTAAATGAATATGGATCAAAGAAGGGATACTGGTGAATAATGCATTGGAAAAAATATAATCAATAATGGAAAATTTTCAAGTACTATCATATATTGGTTGAATTCTGGGAAAAATAAATAGTAGCGAAGGATTTTTGAACTTTACTACTAATCAGTGGAGAAATTTTTTTATAATATATATAACTATCATTCTATGGAAACATCTTTAAGATATAGATTACCAAATTCTAATGAATTTTGTTAAGATTTGTCAAATCTTAATATGTTGAATTTTAAAATGAAATTTGTTAAATAAGATCAAAAAGATTAATTGTAATGATTTAACTAATAGAATGAAAATATGGGAAAGAAAAAATTACTATAAATTTTTATTTTTTATTATATTTATATGAATGCACATATGATGATCTGTGGATCTATAGTGCAATGAGTGCACTCCCAGGTCACTGATCACAAGATCCTGGTTCAATCCCATTGATCTGCAGTAGGAATGCATTTCTTGAGCTCCATAAGAACCTCAGGTCCATCATAAGTCATATATCTGAGGTGCGGGTGGATAATCTCTGCAGATCTAAAACAAGATCTAACCAAAACAAGACAAGAGACGCATCCGATTAGCAACAAGAAGATTCTGTGGACCAATAACATAATGGTAGTGCTTACATGTCATGTACCACAAGGGTAGAGAGTCCATGTGACATTCCCCTGGTGATACCGGTACCGATTACCATGCCCCATCAGTACCACCCCATTATTTCCAAATAGAACTTAAGGAACAGAAAAGTTCTTCCGAGTGGTTCTTCACCCTGATCCAGTTCCAGTTAGGACGAAAGTGAATAGGAAAAGATCTACATCAAGATGACCGACTCGACCCCCCTTACGACCATCAACAAGACTGCTAAGGAAATCCACCATTCTCATCAGTGGTGAGGGTTCTCAAGTGGAAACGTCTGCTAAGAATGGAAGGTCCTCAAGATGACTTAGCTCACCTTTGGAAAAGTTGCGCCTTCTTAAATAAGCAGCATAGGCTTGAAGACTGCATATCATCTGATAAGGACCACTGTAAGATTTCTAATAGCCACAGGTTCTACCGGATTACTTGAATGAGTAGTACCCTGGATAGTTTCCCAGTTGAAATAGGATATGGCAGCTGACTTCTCTCCCCCCTTCCCCCCCATTTTTCTCTGTTCAAGAAATATAGAGATACAGACTTCCAGTAGGTAATCCGCTGACAGCCAACAATCAAGATGAAGATCTTATCCGTTCACAGGACGTCATACGTAGATAGAGGTGCACGGTGCCAATTAAAATATAGTAGTAGTTGTTCTTAATAAAATAGTGTCCCAGTGGATCTTCAGAACACTGGTACCTGGCTCTTCGACAGGCGATTTGCGACAAGCAGTTCTTAGGATAGCTATTAGTTAGTTTGGAAAATTGTAATCTGATATAAAAATCTGTATATTCAAATTAACTAAGTCACAATAAAAATCGACATTAAAAAAAAAAAAAAAAAATCAGTTACTGAATAACATAATTTTAATCGGCGAAAGTAAGATAGGTAAAGAAATTTAAACTATCTGACAGGATTTTTACTAATAAAATATTTTTGTATTATATTTGAGTTATAATACTTCTATTCAATAGAATCTTGTTTATATACACTAGTCAAAAAATATTTATTTAGTATAATGTCACTTTTATAACATTCATTAAAAAAATAAATAATTCAGATATTAATGACATAAATAAATTTGCAATCAATTTCTATCATATAATTTGGCATATAATTTGACATAAATAAATCGTCAATCAATTTCTACCATATAATTCAACATATAATTTAATATAAATAAATCATTAATAAATTTTTACTATATAATTTGGCATTATTTATTATAAATAACACTGGATAGAATTAAGGTTAAAGATGAAGAAAAGGAATATATAACTACTAAGAAAGGAGAAATCGAAAGAGAAATAAGGAGATATCATCATGAGATATTCAAAAAATGAAATGTCTATTTTGACAGTCTTACAGAGGATTGGAAAGAAAAATACAATTCTAAAGGCTATATTACTTGCTCTCTGTCAGTCAAGGAGTTTACAATTCTCCTTTGATTGCTACGTAAGTTATCACATCTTTGTTCCAAGGCTCTTTTGATAGCATTTCTTGTCTTTTTTGCCTCTGTATTCTGACAAGCAAGTTTTAAGCCTTTTATTGCATCCTACATATCCTTTTTTAATAATTTTCATGAAATTTGAGAAATGCTATATTGGATACAATAGTTTTCGATCTGATGATTAAGACTAAAGGTAGTGTTGTATTTCTTAATCGTCTTGCTAAGAGCTTGCAATTTGATTGAATTATATGTACTTTTTGCCTTTCTAAAGAAAGCGAATAGTTGAAGGGCCCTCCAATGCTTGATGAATTCTAGTCCATGCCTATGATATTTTTCTTGAGAAGCAAATAGCTTCTTAATCATAAGCTTGTTATATACCACCCTGTATATTTATTCTTTGAAAGTCTTTCAGATCTTGTTTGTATAAGCTTCTCTTTTACCATTCTCTGATCTTCTTTAAACAATAGATCCATTGTTATTCTGAGTTTGTGATTCAGGTTTTTACTGAATACCTTTCACTGCTCCGATGTTGATCTCTTTATATCAATTTTTTGTTCACTTTTTATAGGAGGCTTGCTTTTAATATCTCTTGTAAAGAGATTGACATTATATATTGTTAGTACTAGTATAGTATAATCCCTTCCTGTTGTTTCTTCCATAGTTTGATTGCTAAATTTGAGTATTAGATAGCTTGTAAGGCTTTAAAATATCCATATATAATCAATCCAACTATTGCTAGTAGCATCTCATCTTATTGAAGTTTTATCTTTTT
>CAJVPT010001425.1:0-21540 GCA_910592055.1 Acaulospora colombiana | reverse complement strand
TAGGTAGTAAAGGTGGGAGCTGAACTTTGCAAGCCACAAGAGTTCAGTTTGTTCAAAGAAGATTGTAGACAAGAGGGGGGGAAGGTGAGAGAGTTGTGAGGAAACTCTTTGGGTTGATTTAAGGAAAGTAGTAAGACTTTATTAGTATAAAAGTATTAAAACTTCTTGCAAACATCTTTTTTGTGTGTGGTCAGAGGATCAGCAAAAAGAGTTTCGTAAAATTTTTTTAATTAATTATTAATATAATTTAATTTTATTGTACTATTTTTAAATATATTATATATAAATTTAAAATCTTTAATAAGTTATAAATTTATAATATAACCATATTACTTACTTTAAAATATGCTACTTTAATTATAATTCTTGTTTGTCAGTTTTTATCTTATTTCTTTTATATTCTACCTAGTATAAAATCTGTTATAGATGTTTTTTTGAATAATAATTAGTAATAAGTTTAAAAAAGACTTTAAATATAAAAAAAATGAAACATATTAAAAAAAACTTATTGCTTAATAATTTGTCTTTTTTTATTATTGCAATAACTTAAGCTTAAAAGAAAAATCTTAATACTTCTAATATATATCCTATTAAACTTGATAAATTTTATACTGTTTTTCTAAAATACTATTATATATAAAGATTAAGCTATTGTTTATAGTCTAATATGATATATTCTTCAGTTATTAAAGTTTTATGACTATACTGTATATTGATTGTAATTAAATATAAGTAATCTTTGAATCTTTTTAATCTTTTAACAATTATTTATTATTATTATTATTTTTATTTTTATAATACTAGCTCAACTTTGTTTTATTTGTATTTATACAATATTATTACATAGAAGCTTTCTAAGATATACTACAAGTTTACTATTAAATAAAACTTAATAGAGATAGTTTTTTTTAGAAGAAACTCATCTTGTAGCTTGTTGCCACCCCTTTAGTGGAAGCTAACCTACCAAGGCTGGGCTAGTGCTAAAATAAAATTTGAAGATATAAAAGTTATCTATTGCATTTGTTATCAATTAAGTTATAAATTTATTGATCAGATAAATAAACTGATCTTTTATATACTTTATCTTTTGTATAAGAAGTGGGTCTTCTTTTTTGATTTCATATTTGAACTTTTTTTTCTTTTGTTTTGTAATACTATTTTGTACTTTCTATTCTTAAAAGGTCTCACATCTTTTTGTCCATATTTGATGAAGATATTTAATAGTTTTTGTGCATATTAGGAAGATACAACTTTTTTTGACTAATTTATCTAAAATTATTTATTTGATGTTGCAAGTTAGTTCTTTGAAGAATACTTCTTTTATACTTGCTATCAAGTAATTCTTTATATCTTAAATGGATTTTGTTCTTTATTTAATCTGTAAAGTTTGAGCTTTTAACTCTACTAGCATGTGTTTTTACATATTAAATTATTATGTTAATTAGGAATATCTCAGTATTCTGCCTGGTCTATATGTATACAAAGAAATATATATTAGTTTCAAATTCTTTGCATGTCAAATAGTCCTTATTTTTATATAATGAAAGAGCTCTTGTATATAGTTTGCTTTTGGTCAGTAGCTCCTCATTCCATATACTAAAGTGGAATTTTCTTAACTTTTGGTTCTCCCAGGCTATGTAGTAATTGCTCATTTTTTTGGTTACAGATATATTATAGTTGTGGACCAATCTGTTTCTTTGATTATTTTGTCACTAAAATTACATCTTATTCAGTTTAATAGTTTCCATTTTGCCAAGTGTATAGTACTTATGAGCTTTTTTGTAATCATTTTTGTAGGAACTTCAATAAGAATATTGTTTTATTTTGGATTATTTTGATATAATAGTTTTATATTGCTGTTGCCTTAATTTCTTTTTTTCTGGTATTATACCTTTCCATAGATAGAACTGTACTAGTTTATCTATCATTTCATTATATTCTATCCCTGAGTAACCTTTTATTTTGAATAGTGATAGTTTTATTTTATTCTCTTTGTACTATTCTGAGATTTGTAACAATATATTATGATTTTTCTATTTTTATGATATTTTTGATACTTTTTTTTTATGTTTTTAGAATTCCATTGATTGTTGCTTGACTGTCAATGAATATATTTGCTATACTGTATTTGGATAGAATACTAAGGACTATTAGAATAGTTACTATTTCTGCCTTAGTTAATAAGAGATGCCTAGTTATTTGTTCCTGAAAAGTGTATATTTTTTGGTCTGGAATGATAATAACTTACCCCAGTTTTATATAGTTTTTGTTTCTGATTTTGGTTAGAAAGCTATCAATATAAATATCAAAAATTGTATAATTGCTTAGTTCCTCTTTGATTGTTTTTAGGACAATTAGGCTTTCTATAAAATCTTTTACTATACTATTTAATTTTTTCAAGCTCATTTGCAGTCTTGTTGAAATTGTGATTTCTGTTTCAATTTCTTGTGAATTTATATTATCTTGTATAGTATATTCCATGAGTGTGATATTCAAAGAGTTGGGAGATACTCTGTTTCTTAATCAGAGTCCTCTATCTGCAGTATTGATTTTGTTTGTTGAGATTTTGTTTTTTTAAACTGATATGGTAATTAATTATTATTTTGTAATAGTGAAGCTATATTCGTTAATATTGTTTCTTAATATATTGATATTGCAACCAGGTATATTTCTAGGGAGGAATTTTGTGAATCCTAAATATAATGTCTGTATTATGTTATAAGCTAATCAATTCTTCATTGTTTTTTTTAATAACTGTATTACCTTTCTTAATAGTATAGATCCAATATGGTCTAATAGTTAAAGTTTCAGATATTGAGGCTCCTTGCTTAAATATATTTAAAATAATGGTCTGGAAGTTAGAAATTTTTTTTTTCAATTAGTTCATCTAACTTTTTATTGATAGTAATAAACCAGTTGAAAGTGAACACGAAACTGTTTTTTTTCACATTTTAATAATTTGGCACCAGTCCAGGATCTTTGTTTTGTTTCTGTTTAGTATTTGACTAGTAAATATGAAATTGTACTTTTTTAATTTCTGACAATATTTTGAGTAAAAGGCTTTGCTTATGATTTTTTCTATTGACATATTAACTTTTTTTAAAGTGTCAGGCTATCTATATTTAGGAAGAATGAGAAAGTGAAGTCATGTCTTTTTATGAACCAGATTATATTATATGTAAGATTCTTTTCTAGATTTATTAAAGGGTGTTCTAATTTATTCAGGATAAACTGTGTTAATCAGAAATCATTTGAATGGATTGTAGTCTGGCTCTTGCTATATTATCTACTTTGTTCTGTTTGTTAATTCTACTGCATCAGTTGGTAAAGTATAAAAGTAATTGTTTGTCCCAAAGATGTATAATGTTATATTCATACTTGTTAAAAAGTATATTACTGAGGGCTGTTTTGGTTAAACCTAGTTTATATATAAAAGTGAATATAAATTATTTATGTGTAGATTATATACTTTTTCAAAAAACATCATGTTATTACAAAGATATTTAGTACTAGAAATTAGTAAATAATTGATTACATATTATACCTATTGATTGATCAAATTTTTTATTTCTAGTAGGAATTTGGTTTTCCTGAACTTTTATTGAATTAGAATTTTTTGATAGTCTTTTTTATCAAAGCTGTTATACTATATTTTTAGAATCCTAACAGGTGTTCCTAGTGGACAATTATGTATTATGTAGTTTTCCATTATTATATCTTGATTAAAATCACTGTCATGTCTATTTATGATAAGGAGATAAGATTTCTGGAGATTGATTTTTATATTATTTAGATAGTAGAATTCCTTAGCTTTTTCTATAATTTGTTGTATTTTCTTTCTGTTGTTAGTAATTCAGGTAATGTTATCTATATATATATACTAATGACTGTGTATATCTTTTTTTTATAGCCATTTTTCTTTAATTTCTCTATAGTTTTTAGTTGTAATAGTATAGTCTAAGAAGTTTTTGACAATGTAAGAGATTAAAGGATCATAAAAAATATGTCATAAAAGAGAGAAGATTGTATTACCTTAAATGATACTATCTTCAATCTCTTATTCCTTTATGAGTCTATGATATATCAGTACTATATTTTGTCTTTGGTTGAGGGTGTTTAGAAATATGTTTATTATTTTTGCCAGAATTGAGATTCATTTGAGAGCTTTGATAAACATTTTTAGATTCATAGAGTTAGAGGATTTAACATATCTTAACTGAAAATCCATACCTGTTTTTTGATTTCTTTAACATATTTGATAATATTGTTAATGATATATAGAAGTTCTTGTATGTTGTTTCCTGGGAGTACTGTCTAGTTTAGTTTTGATAGAATTGTTTTTTCTTTTAAGTACTGGGCTATTCTGTCTGTGATAATTTTGATGAAGATTTTTCTATTAACATCTAGGATCTTGTAATATCCAATTTATATTGTCAGTCTTTAGGTTTGAGTATCAGATAGATACTATCTTTGCTCTATTCTGTAGGGATTGAGCCTTCATTAATGATACTGTTGAATAGGTTTCTTATTTCCTTCAGTGCTTTTTCATTCAGTTTTTTAAAAGTTAAATATGGGATTTGATTTCTTTTTGATACTGATTTGCCACTTCTGTCTCTAATTGCTTTTCTTAATTCTTCTTTTGATATTTCTGTAATAGTTGAGTAGTATCATTTGGGATTGATAGAGTTTTAGGTATATATTCTTGTTTTCATATTAAATATTCCACTAGTTGTTTTATATTTCTGACAGATATCCATTGTTTAAAGTGTTTTCTAATCCTAGATTTGATCTTTTTTGGTTCAGTTATTATATTGGTTTTTTCTTTCTCTATAATTAGCATATCTAGAATTATAGCTCTGTATTGTCTATCTATGATGCTATTTATTATTGCTCTTTTATTGATTGCCAAAAACAGTTGTCTAGTTGCTATTCTCTGTTTGATTGTTTGGTTTTGTTTTCTATGGATTATAGTCTGGATAATGACTTTGTATGCTCATATTATTTTCTATAAATCAATAATTCATTGTGAAATAAAGTCATTTGAATGTTCTTTTTGAATACTAAGCAGTTGTTTTTGGATCTCTGTACCTATTTTTTGTAGAAGTTTTGATGCTTTGAGCATTGACTTGTTTGTTTTTTGTATTATTCTTAGTTAGTTATAGAAGGTCTGCATTGTTATTAAGAATCTTTTGTTTGCTATTTTTCTTCTTGTATTCTTTTTTTTTATGTGGTTTTCTTTTAGGAATATGTAATTTGGCAGCCTTTGGGATATGGTTGCATATTGTATTCCACTACTTATTGATTGTTATTGATTTATTGCCTTGTTTTCTGAATACTTTATCTACTTCTTTGCTAAACTTTTTCCATTTTTCACTATTTGCAGTTGCCAATTGTATCTATAATTGGACTTGTAGTAAGTATTATCTTTAGATGAGTTGAGTTACAATACTTTTATTTCAGTAGTTATTGTTTTGTGATCACTGAGGATTAAGGGTCTAATGCTTTTTCAATTTATACTTTTCTACTATATTAGAAAAGGAGAGTATTTATTCAAATTTGATCAATTTTACTGTTGCTATTGTTACAGTTCCATGTATACACTCTCTTTATCAGATAGGTATTTTCTAATCCATGGTTAGTGAGTATCTCTATTTGAGAGCCAGGGGATTTATTTGATGTAATACAGTTTTCAGTACCAGCTTTATCCTATACTGGATTTGGGACACCATTGAGATTTCCTAGTACTAAGAGATGACAATTATTTTGTATTGCTTTTCTGATCCATTGTTTTAATTTGTTTAAAGTTTCTAATTGTTTTTTGTCTTTATGAAAATATACTCCTATTATTTTGAGTTTTTGTTTTTTTGGAAAGGTTAGATCAGTATAAATAAGTTTTTCTTGCTATGAGTTGTGATTATATACATGTTTAGCTATTTCTTTGTTGAGAATTAGATTTAAACCTTGTCTAATCATTTGTTCATCATTGTGAGACCATAATATGTAGTATAGTGGATATTTTCAGTGTTTGGATTAATAATAGATTTCATTGATTTCTATTGTGACTATTATATCCTATTTTATTATAGCACACTATTTAAACCATATCTCTCTCTTGTGTTTGTCAACCAGGCCCTGAATATTGTAGGTAGTTGTTGTCTATATATTGTTTATTGTAATGTGGAGTGAAATATTAGTATATATTAAAGAGGTTATATCTAATTGATTTGTGTTCTTTACTTTGATGTTGTTTTTTTTTTCCTTTTTATGTATTGTTGGGATAGTTGTTTTATAATTGTTTATAGTTGCAAAGTCTCTAGTTATTGATAATTAGATATAGTGTAGGAAATGTGTTTGTGTTTAGAGTATTATATTAGTAAGAATATTAAACATTTTGTTTATATTTTGATTCAAACAGTTCATTGTTAAGCAGATTCATTATTATTGCAATTGAATGTCTTGCAAATTTTCAGGAGTTTCTTCTGTATTCTCCATTGGGCTGTTTGTATTTTGGTGGAAGATCTGATCTTCCTCCATTTGTTTCATATATTCTTTCTAAGTTGACAATTCACTTATTTAGATCAACAATTTCTTTTTTGATTTCTCTAATTTCTTATATAATTGTTTTTAGAATATTTATAACTTCTTTTATAGCATTTATTTTTGCAGATACAGTACATAGATATGTTTATCTTCCTTCTTTTGCTTATCTTCCTATCTGACATATGGGTTAGATTGAGTTCTCCTGTTTATCTGCTTATTTCTGTAAGATTTCTAATTGATTCAGTGTGTGCTGGTTTGTATTAAATATAGTATTTGCCAAAGTATTTGGCCTATTATAAGTGATATTGATTCTATTGTATATGCCATTCTTTGGATGGATAGCTTGCCACCAAATATTCTGCATTGCTATAGATATTATATAGTTTAATATCAATTGATTTCTATTCAACTATAGTTTTTTTCAAATAGAAATTTTTATCTGTTGTTATATCTCTTGTTTCTATACTATCAAACCTGAAAACAGCAAATCTTTTTTTCCTATAGAAAAGATGTCTTTAAATATAGTATAACTTGACTTTAGTTTGTTTACAAATGTGTCTTAAATCAAAGATCATAGTTAAATGAGAGGTTGATAAGTTTGGCTACTATTTTACCTCTTTCTTTCATCTGTTTCACATTTAATAGTATATTGAAAACTCTAACTAAGTCTAATTTTAATGGTACATTCCATTTGTTAATGATTAATTGTTTACTTTCTTGATTTTCATAAGTAATTGTAATAGTTTGTTATATCTATTAAGTTGTTATTATGATATTGGTAATCTCACCATATTTGGCAAAGATCTATCACACTTCAATGAACTTGATGTCCAAAGAAATATCCTATAGGATGATACTGTTTCCTTTTTTTGAAAGAGAGTTGAGATTTCTATATATTTCAGATGTATATTGTTTGTGTCTAGTAAAAGAAGATTGCATATATCATTTGCAGCTTGTTTGTTATTAAAAATGATAATTATCATAAACTGCTTATTATAAGTACCACTTTTTTAGCATAGTTTTGACACTAAAATATATATGGTGCTTATATTTGAACTTTTTAATAATGTATTAATTTTTTAAATAAAAATTATATTTAAAGTATTAAACTATTAAATTAAAGTTTTATTGCAATATACAGTTAAATCAAACCTGTTAATTTAAATATCTCATTAAATAAATTTATTTCATAAATATGCTACTAAACCTATGTAAATTAACCCAAAGATTTTTTTAATCACCTAAATTATCCCAATAATCCAAATTTTTTTTTACTACGATGATTCATAATACTTCATCTGAACATATTTATATATAGCTTTATATTATTGACGAATCTTCAATTGTTGCCACATTCCCCGGTTAGCTTTGATAATCTTTATCCCTGCCATCCTATAATGATTTTTCAATTGATGTCACATGAACTACTTGATCTAGAGTTTCCCTAGCTTTAATATTAACAGAATATTCCTCAGTCTGAGCCAGGTACACTACATGATCATCATTATCATTTGAGCTATCAGAATCACTTCCCTTTGATTCATTATAATTACTCTGATGTTTTTATTTTCATTGCGAATCAATTTTTTAATTATTACATTTCATTAGTTGTTATTTCTATAAGCAAAGTTCTTAACGATTTTATTACCTTTTTAGGTTTCAATCATCCTTCTAATTTTAATAGATGCTTTTTCTAATTTTGTCAAGTTGTTCAGATTCCAATTGCAGCCTTATGTCTTCCATCCTAATAATTAATACCCAAGATTGGTATAATGATTTTCTTTGCAACCAAACAATCTTTCACAAATTAATCCTTTCTATATACATCTATAGGTAAGTCTGTGATCTAGGCCTAACATAACTATTCTCGACTCAATCTTAGAAGAAGTATGCTGATTCATTGTTTATTTTCATATTTTCCTTAGTGCTCTCCTCTTCCTTATATCCTAATAATTAATACCCGAGATTAGTATAACAATTTTTTTATAATCAAACAATTCTTTGCAAATTGACCTTTTCTATACACCTATAGATAATCCCATGAAATAGGCCTAATATAACTATTTTCAACTCGATCTCAAAAGCAGTAAGCTAATCTATTGTCCATTTTCCTATTTTTCTTAGTACTCATCTTTTTCTTATAATGCTTCTCCATTTCTATTCTTTTCGCATATTAGATGACTTCTTCAAATTCTTGGAATTTATCATGACAAATTGAGAGGTCAACTTTTCTTTCAATTCTTTGATATAAAGTCATATAATAAACTCATTTCCTTGCCCTATAATATAGAACTTTATTCGATATAGGCATCTTAATTATCTTATCATCGTTGTCAATTTGCAAAAGACATTAGATTCTAATAACTTGCTATCTATTAGTAATTCTTCTACTTGCATACCATATTCAAGCAGGTTTTGATTATTTGCAGCATTAACATTATTGGATATCTCCTCAGTTTGCACTATATATTTATATTAATCAGCTTATTTTCGTCTTTTTCATTTCTTTTATTAATACTATATAAGCAATCTAATTCTGATGACCTTTAGCATTAACATTACTAGATATTTCCTTAATTTGTGCCAGATATGTTTTGAAATCTAACTCAGCTTGCCGGTTTATAATGACATATCCTCACTAAATCTTTCATCACTATTCTTAACACTAGTATCACAAATCGATTCCTTTACTATAAACAATTTATTCATCTGGGTGGGACAGGCAGTAGCATTATCTTCGTTCCTCTCAATTACTTTTTTACTTTGCAGATCTCCGATATACCCTTTTATCTTATTAGGAAAATATCCCTCATTAGAATTATTTATTGCTCTCACTGTCCCATTATTATAGTAAGTATTTGAAATATTTACTAAGATTTTTGATTCTCTTTTCAATTCTCTTCACCATAATTGCACATGATGCTGATTGCTTATTCCTTACTTATCCTGTTATTGAATTCAATGTTAAAATGTAGGTTATTGAATTCCTTTTAAAGATTTTCTTGTCCTAAAACAAATGTACTCATCATTACATAATTTAAAGTTTTCATTTATACTTAGCAATATAGTCATATCTCACTTCTGATCCTCTACATACTCATATAGTTTGTACAGATATAAATATTTGATACTTGGGTATGTAGTTAAGTGCCATTCTTGGTCGCGACCAGTATATGTTCAACATCTTTTATTTCATGCTGTATCCTTATCATTCTATTGTTTTTTTATAGATACTGTGCCTTCATTGATTACAACAAAGCCACTAATAAATAAAATTTACATAATTCGTAGTAGCCTTACTATATAAGTATAATGACAATAATAAATATAAAAATTAATTAATAAGTAAAATCGTAAAACAATGTATTAAAAATAAATTAATATACTAGTAACCACCTGTTTAGAATTTTCATATTAACATTTGCAATAGCAATAATTTAGATAGTTTCATATTAATGTCAAAAACTAAATGCTTATCATACTCTATTGTGTAAAAACTCAAAGTTTTGCAATATGCAGAACAGAATGGTTTTAGGGCAATCAAATGCCACTTTGATATTGACTATTCAATGATTTTTCATTGGTATAAAAACAAAGAAAAACTTGAAATCGCAAAAAAAAAAAGTCAATGAATTGGTGAAAACTTAGAAAGAAATGCACAATATCTTGAGGCTGAAGCTAACTTGAATGCATGGATCCTTGAATATCGACAAGATGGAATTGTTGTAACCACTAAAGTTGCTAAAACTTATATGAAAGAACTTTTAAAAAAAATTTGCTGATATTTATCCAGGTGTCAATGAAAAATTTCTTGCTTCAGATCATTGATTCTATGGTTTTTTAAAAAGACATAATCTTTCTTTGATGTAAAACAAAAATTAATCAAAAGCTTCCTATGTATCTTAATAATAAACTTTTGGAATTTCAAAGATTTATTATTAGAAAACGAAAGCAATTCAAATATAATTTTTTTGAAATAGGAAATATAGATGAAACGCCTGTTTACTTTGATATGGTTGGAAATTTAACTATTGATAAGCTTGGCACAAAAACTGTTCAAATTCGAACAACTGGAAATAAAAATAATCGATTTACATATGTTCTTACTATACTTGCAAATGGTATGAAATTATTACCCATAATTATTTTTAAGGATAAATTGATGCCAAAAGATTTACCATAAAAAATTATTGTATATATGCACCCAAAAGGATGGATGGATGAAACTGGAATGAAAATTTGATTTAATAAAGTATGGAAAAAGCGACCTGAAAAAAATCAAATTGCAAAACCAAAGAGTCTTTTAGTTTTAGATAGTTTTGAGGATCATAAAACCGATTTTATTAAGAACATTGCAAAATATGAAAATACTGATTTAGCAATTATTCCGGAAGGTCTTATTTCTATTGTTCAATCATTAGATGTTAGTATTAATAAACCATTTAAAGATAAACTTCATGAAAAATGGAATATTTGGATAAGTTCGAGTGAATTTATTTATACTAAAAGTGGAAATATAAAAAAATTTGCACATAATATTATTTATAAATATATTCTTGAGGCTTGAGATGAAATTTCAAAAGAAATAATAATAAAATCATTTAAAAAATGTGGCATTAGTAATGCAATGGATAGATCTGAAGATAATTTATTTGAACAAGAATTTGAAAATATTAATAAAAATATTAATGAAGAATATGAAATATTAGATAAAATTGATGAATCTGCTGATAAATTAAATAAATTAGAAGATAATTTTAAAGATAAAAAATAAAATAAACTTATATTATTATTATTATTATTTTATACATATTTTTAATTTTTAATTAAAATAAATATAAATATTTATTTTATTTTTAAGTGGTGCTTATATTTATTTTTATACTTTTTTTTATAAAATCAAGATGATGCTTATAATAAGCAGTTTATAGTATATGCTTATTCTCTTCTTTATCTTTATTGAAAACTGATATTATATTTATTAAGAAGTCTAAGTTTCTTGTCAAGAAAAAAATCTTTTGGCTGGTGGTTCTTTCAAGAATTTTGTTTTTTGCTTTGACTCTTTTTCTGCTAAATTTGGTTCTTCCATCAAATAGGAATTTAGGGTGTGATCTACTGTACTGATTGGTTTTTATTTTGTGTTTTGATGCAATTTATCATTTCTATTCTTTATAAAGATATTTTGGGATGAGTTTTCTTCTAGTTTGTATTCAATTTCCATCACTGTATTTGTCTCCTCAAGATATTATTAATGGTTTAAGGCTATTTGTTGATCACTGGAATTATTTTCTGTACTTCTTTGATAGGACAGAATTGTTGTCTTGAATATATTAGTTAAAAGTTCTTTTTCCACCTGCTCATTTCAAGAGGTATTATAAATTGCAATTTTTAATTACTTAGTATTGTTGAGATCTTGAAAAGTGTTTTGTTATACTTTATTGAAGGTTATTGGTTGTTTTACAGGTTTGTTTTCTTTCCTTGTGACTGCTTTTACTTTATTTTTGGTATTTTTCTTTATGTTATTCATGTTTGTTTCTATATATGTATTTTTTGTATTACTCTTTGCCAAAGATTTTTATTATAGTTGAATCACTCCATAATATATTGTTTTTTAGGTTCTTTATAAGAACTCATTTCTTCTATTTACTTTTTTTTTTTTTCCCAAAATTATCAAAAAAAAATTTTTTTTAGAAAAAAGAATCTGTGGAAAAGAGTTTTTTATTTTCTAGTAATTATATTAATAAAATAAATATATGATATTTTAATATATTGTTCTTGTTCTATATTTCCTTGAATTTTATTCTTATCTGTTTTTATAATCAAATATAAAAAGAACATAAGATAATAGTATTCTTATTTATTTGTATAAATAATCAAATGACTTATAATGAATTTCAGATTTTTATAGATATTGAGAAAATATATTTCAACTTTTTTTGCTAATCATCTGATTATATGCAAAAAAAAATGTTTGCAAGAAGTTTTTTTTTTTTTTTTTAACATGCAACATTACTTATTTTATTGAATTTATATACAAATACATATTATTTTATTAGACATGACAACTCTTTCTGCTAATCCTCTAACCACACACAAAAAAGATGTTTGCAAGAAGTTTTAATACTTCTATACTAATAAAGTTTTACTACTTTCTTTAAATCAACTCAAGAGTTCCTCCAGAACTCTCTCACCTTTCCCTTCTCTCTCTTGTTTATAATCTCCTTTGAACAAACTGAGCTCTTGTGACTTGCAAAGTTCAGCTTTCACCTTTACTACCTATGGCAAGAAAGTTTCTAAAGGAAAAAGGACCAATGTTGAAGTATCTCTTACCTTTCAGTTATAGTGGAGATAACAGAGATTCTGTTCCAGTCAAAGAACTCATTTTTCTACCCTTTGACTGGTGTTATAGCCTTTTAAAGCTACCTTTTTCACAGCTTTTTGGGGAATTTTGCCTATCTCAGCTTGATCCTGAAATTTTGGGTAGCACGAATTTCATCAACTCTGATTGGTTGACATGAAACATATTGGACAAGATTGATAAACAACCTCTTATTGATCACCTCATATGTCTGAATGCATTTCCTCAACTCCATAAGAACCTGGGATCCATCATAAGTCATATGCTTAGTGCAGATGGATACAGAACATGAAATCTCCTACATTAGTAGCTATTAGGAAAGAACAAGTTGTAATAGGACATATTGAATAAACAATAACTTTCTTACTTCCTATTCAACAAATGAAAACTGACAACCTGAATATTATCTTTTTGGAGGGTTTTGATATACCTATCTTTTTACTGTAAATCAACAATAACAACACCATTACTAACATTCATTGGACAAGATTCGTACACACCCTTCTCCTCTTTTAAAATTTTCTTTTAGCATTAGTGGAGTTAAGGCTCTATATAAGGGATCTCAACATCAGTGGTGCCGGGTACCTTAGATGAATTCTTAGTATATTAGCTCTTCTTTTCAGAGAATGGTGATAAGCCACTTGGTGGACTTGGGCTCAATAGATTTCAGGACCTAAAGAGTGTCATGGCATATTAGGTCTGGATAGTCAAGTTTTGAGTGTCTAGTTAGTTTGTCATAGTAAAGAGAAATATCTAGACTAGACGGTCATATAGTTGCCTCATCCTGATTGGGTGAGACGTAATTAATTAGCTCTTTGTACTATTTATTGATCTGTAAATCCTTAAATAGTTCAGGTAATTATTCATCCCAGTTGTTCTCAGATATAATCTTTATTATAATAAAATGGTGTCATGACACATGGATAAGCTAGCATTAAAAAAAAAAAAAACATATTACTTTATTAGATAAAGATTATATAATAAATATTTTTCTATATATCTATTGTATATAATTACAATAAAATCAATTGTTATTTAGTTTGATAAGTATCTATTGCGAATAATAATGAGACCCAGCTTTTGAATACTTGTGATATGTTGTCCTTTAGAGAAACTAATGTATCTAGGCACCATTAGTATATTTCTTGTAAATTTCATATATGTTATATATTTCTCAAAAAATATTTCAAGAAGTATGTTTCTATTCCAGATAAGTCAGACTACATATTTTTTCTATTGTCAATATACTATTTTTGTTTCTTCCTTTTTTTCTTTGTTATGATATTTTGTATTTTTTTTCAATAATCTAGATGGTTATATCTATCTATTCATATATTATACTATATATCCAGAATCTAATAATATTGCAGATGCTGCTAATACCTTTTACTATTTTATCAACTTTGATATATTTATTAATAATTTTAATAATAGTTTTGTTGACATCTTTCAAAATAATTTTGTTCTATATATTATTATATTTTATAATTGATATAAACTCTTGTCTAATTTTGTATTTACAGTTGATTTCAATTCTTGCTATTATTTTTTGATAAATGGTATTCAGAATAATAATTTTAATATTAATACTATGAAAGGATCATTTGAAGAAATAAATATTGTCTTTTGTCTAGGCATATAAAACATGTTTTTGAGATATAGCTTGTCTATTATAAAAAGTGTTTTATTTCAAAGTTTGAGTGCAAAACTTCTTTATATATGATTTCATGAATCTGTTTTTTCATAGATGATATTGGAAGAATAGAACCTATGAATTGTTTTCTGCTAGTCTATATATTCTCCTATTGTTTGAAGTAATCTTTGTTTTTATTGAGTATTATCTATTTATATATTAATTGTGATTATCTTATGCACTTGAAAGTCTTCCTTATGACTGTAATGATTTTTGTTTGATTTATGTAATAAAAGGTAAGAATACTATTAATGAGAATGATGTTAGTTGGTTGATTTTGATATTTTATTGCACTATTATTGTTATAATATTTGACAAATCTATTCATTTCAATAAATAAGTGATTATTAGAGTGGTTTTATTTATTTGTTTTTATCTAGTGAATTAAAATTTAATTATAGTGGGACACTCAATTTTAATTAATTATAATTGATTAAAAATTTTGTTAATATAAAAATTTTTTTAAAATATATTTTTTTGAATCTAAAAAATTATTTATTAAAATTTATTAAAGTTTAAAAAATATATTTTAAAAAATATTTTACAAATTTTATAAATAATTTTATATATATTTTATGAATGGAAAATATATTTTTTATATAGTTTTAATATAATGTTTTTAAAATTTTGTTTATTTTAATCTAATTTTTTAATATATTTAAAAAATTTTTTTTTTAATAGTCATACTGACTGGACTTGTATTGATCAGATATTACAGAATGTACAGTTTGTTTTACAAGAACAATTTTTATAACTACTAGTCTATACTATTCATTCCACCTGATTAAATGCTACCCGATTTTATTTGTTAAGAGTACCATCTTTATCAGTTGCCCTGCTATACCTGGGCTACCTAGTGTTCTAAAGATCTACCAAGTAACTTATTATTATTATTTTTTTTATCAAGGAGCTAGTTTTTGAGATGTGTTCACATCGTGAAGTCTGTTTTCAATGGGGTGTATTCGAATCAAGAGACATACTTGTCATACTTAATTCTTAGAGGCTGGTTGTTCATTAATGTCCTTAGTCTTCACATGGTCCCAAGTAGATCTTTCAGCAGCCATTGATGAGTCATATTGATGATTTGAGTCTTTTAGTGACTATTTTTAACTACTCTTCAAATATAACCTACAGGGATTTTTCTTGATCATTATATGAGACCATGGGTCTCTCCCAAATGCATCTATCCCTGTAGTTTTCATCATACCTATTGTACTTCAACAAGCCCCCTGATGCTTACAGGGTCACATTCTCTAGTAGCTGTAACACATGTGTCTTCTAGTATGTGACTGGTCCTTTGCATATTTTCAACTGGTAGTAGTGACCGAAGTCTCCCAGCCTCTCATAAGAATGGTTTTTTGAGAAGAGACAAATTTCTACGTGAAACTAATAGAGTCCTAAGTTGATCATTGTCTTTCCTGACTTTTTTGGGGATCTTTACATATTCCAGGTGGTGCAATGTCATGTGATCTTTTTCCTGGTACTAAAACTGATCAGGATTTGCATGACCTAATTTGTTATACTGTGATCAGATAGTGGATTTCTATAGGTTCTCCTGTGTACAAGTATACATATGACATTGGGCATATGTCTTGTACAATATAACCTATTTTTGCAAATACTGTTTTGAAGTGGGATTGAACCAGTAACTTGTGAATGGTGACTTGGAAGCATACCCACTATTCTATTGATCCATGGTGTAGCAGGCTAATCGGTGAGTCTGTCACTAATGACCAAAAGCTCACATAACCTGCGGATAGAAGAGTCTGTCCTTTTATCACACACACAAAACAATACCAAAATCAAGGCAGAGGCGTAAAAAGATTTGGGTGAGTCTCAAGATAGTTTTCCCTAAAACTACTTATAACTTCACGGTTATAACAATCTATCCAAAAGATTCGTCGTGAGATTTGTCTCGAGATTCGTCATTTTATTAAGTCATTAAAAGAAGTTACATTTATACATTTTTACACATAGGGCTATTACATAATCACTATGGCTATTCTAGTATTATGTCATGCATAAATTGCCTCTTGGTCAGCTAATTTTCTATTACTTCAGCTCATAGTTTTTTACCTTTTTGACGTGAATAGATTGTTCGTACATTCTTCTAGCTTGTAAGGAGTATGGTGATAGTCGGCAATTGATTGTTTCACGTAAGCTTCGGTCGTGTCACGATTGTCGGTCACGTGATCATGGCAAAAATTCTGAACTTTGTTTGACTTCTTTGGCCTTTAACAATGGGTTATATTTAAATTTAATAAAAATTTATTTATTAATAAAACTATAAATTTATAAATTCATATATTCTCAAAACTCTTTCCTATTCAACACTTTTTCAAAAACAAAATTTTCTTATAAGGAAATTTTCACAAAAAGCAAACAATGAAGTGGAGTTTTATATAAATCAATATCATGACAAACATTTCTATAAAGATTAGTCTTCCCTATGGTACTGTTTTCAAATACTTGAGACTAACTGAACAGTTGTCTCAAGTCAAGGAGCTCTTTAAAAATAAATAGGAAGGGCCTCCTCTGTTTATTTCAGTAATTCTAAATAAACTGCCATCTCCACTCAACAAGTAAGTATTGGTTCTTTTAAAAAGAAGAGAAAATGAAGTTCATGCAAAAAACAGCTTCAAGGAGGAAAAAAGCCAGGTTTACCTGCTCACAAACAACTGAAAGTCAAACAACTTCCACCTTCAAAGACATACAAGTGTATAGTCTAAGAAGAAAACTTCAACAGTCACTCAACAAGAAAGAGACACTTCAATAGTATATACAAACTGATAACTATAGAAGTTGTGATATTAAAATTTCAAAAAAGAAGTGAAATTTTATCCATTTCACTATTACGGATAATGCAACAAAGCTTATTAGTACTGATATTGATAATTTCAATATAGATTCAGTTATTAGTGCAATCAGATTATTAGGACAAGATAAATCAGGCAATTATCTGTTCTATTCCAATAGTAGATCAGTATCAGGTAGCTTATTTTTAGTAATAAACTATAATCCTGTTGATAACTCTTTTGGTTTAGTTATAAGGAGTTATGTTACACATGAAATCTTATCTATCAGTCAAAAAGATGATCTCCTTAGAGATTTGACAAATAAGGGAATTCTTGATAATGAATTGTACTTCAAACACAAGAGTAACCTAAAAAATATTCTTATCTAGTTATTTATAATACAAAAAAGTAAACTGTACACTAGTCATATGTCTATCAACATACACTTGCTGAAATTTTGCAAGTCTAGTAATCAGAAAACCTTGATAGGAGAAGAAATTCATTGGCACCATACTGAAGTATCAAAAATCTTTGATATAGATTAGAGTATACAATGATCTGATAATCAAATTACTTTTAAAAATTGTTTTAGGAAATATTAAAATAGTATCGCATGTTCTTTTTTATTGATTGTTATATGTAGTAATCATATGGTTAAATAGTTTTTATCATACTAAAAATAGTCTAGCCATAGTTATATAATTAGTTTATGTAACAATACTACAATAATTAACATATTATTTGTATTTATATATGAGTTTGGATATGTTCAACATCATATAATATATTTGATTACATATCAGCTTTTTCCCATAGATTCCTGATCATCACTTTCAAAAAAGCATTCCTCCAAAACTTTATGTTTTGAGAGTAATAAAACTTTAAACCTTTTCCTAAAAACATTTGCTTCATTTAGCAGTAGTTATGCTCTATCCTTCTTGTTTATCTTTTCTCTTCACAAACCTCCTACTTAAGAAGTTAATAGCAAAAAAGCTTTTCTAGGAAGAAGAAATCAAATGAAAAAGTACTCTCACTCTCTTTCCTATGGAGATCCCAGAGTTCAGAAAGAAGTTTGGACAAATAACTCCATATCAGCCAGCAAGCTAACATCAATACCATAAGCAAAAATTGCTTCTCTCTCAATATGTAATAGTTTTCTTGATTTTTCTAGGAAATTTTGCCTACACTAGCTTGACCCTAAATTTTCTATTATATCCGATTCTGGACAGATAAATTGGCTGAAGTTTGGAATTGGTTGCTCTATAATTAGCAGAAATGTAAACAAGGATATATGTAATATAAGATGTAAATGTATTTCCTAAGCTCCATAAGAACCTTAGGTCCATTATAAATCACCAGTTAGTTGTACAGGTAAATAAATATTACATGAACTGTGATCTTTTCTCTCTCATCAATCTTGAAAGCATCAAGGCTATGGATTGAGTACCTTTAGAGACAAAGTTGAATGGAAAAGCTGTTGTTAGACATCTCTTCAATTCTTTCCTATTTCATTTTCTTGTTAATATTTTTAACCCCCCCTTCATTTTAATTTTTTTTTTAACACTGACTAGTCACAAAACTAGTACAAGAGACTCCCAATGCCAGATAGTGTTGAGAATCTTGGGCAAGTCCTGACATATTAAGTCTCATTAGTGGGTGATAACAAGCCAATCGGTGGGTGCATTAGTGTACTCTAAATAATGTTGATTCCTGAATATGGGGATGAATAAGCAATGCATAACTTGTATATTTTATTTGTTCCCCACTTTGTTTTTTAAAAAAAAGTATTTACACTAGATGGTCATGTATTTTTCATATCCTGATTAAGTTAGACACAGATCAAGTCATAAAAATAAATAGCTCTTTGTTCTATTTCTCTCTAATGATTTGTAAATTCTCAGACAGTATGGGAAAATATTTATCCTGATTGTTGCTAAATATGATTTTTTCTTAATAAAGTACTAGAGAAGGTGTGGGATGTGAAGCTGCATTCTTAAAGGGAAAGATACAGACAAATGTCAAATGTTACTTACTAGAAAACATTAAAATTTTTAAATTAATAACTATAAAAAACTATCTACAATTGTTTTCCATTATCCAAATCATTAATTTATAATATTTCCTGACTTTTGTTCCTATTAAAGTAAAGAGCTATGAATTTTGTTCCTCAAAAAGAGACATAAGTGATCTGCAAAATTTTATATGCTAAATACTTTAGGGACTCATCATTAGTGAAATGAGTCAGTTTTTAAATAAAAAAAAATAAATCACATAATATACTTAATAAAGAATATGGCTCAACTAAACATTTATATCTCATCAAATTTACAGGCTTACACACCAACACAATGAATTATTGCCACAGGAAATTCACAATCAAACTATAGAACATAAAACTCTTCATCATGAATAAACTTTATATCAGAAACCCAAATGTATATAAATCACCCAAATGCTTTATATACAGCCATATTGAGGACAATATGCATGTCTTTGAATGCAAACATCATAGTATAAATATTCAAGACTCAATAACATCTAATATTTATGCAAAAGTTACTGCAAGAATAGAAAAAGGAAGCCTGTATCAAATAAAAAAAGAAATACATAATTACCTGAAAGATAATCAACTCTGGGACATAATAACTTGAGGCGGCATTAGTCAAAAGGTCATCAAATACCTATAATAATCTATATTAGCAAAAACAATAGCAGAAGTCATACGTAGCATCATTCACAATATTAGATTTATTATATATAACATATAGATAGACAGATATCACCAGATCCAAATATAAAAAAAAGCCACTGGCATCATCAATACTATCAAGAAACAGAAACGAGATAACAAAACACATAGACAGAAATGTTTAAACAAGGTATATATCGATATAAAGTCAAAAACTCTACTACTAATAGTTATAGAAAAAATTATCAACGGAATCTCAACTATTCTCACCATTATCACTGAACACATTAATGGCATCTAGACACATTAGTTCCTAATATAGATACAACAAACCACAAGGTATAAGAAAATTGGGTCCCACCACCAATGGTGGTGAATACCTGTTACCAATTGATTTTATTGTCCGGCTCTATATAAAAAACAATTTATAAAATCTTTTTATAAATTCAGTACTTGTAATACATACAATCAATAAAATAGGTGAGTTAAGTGTTTAAAAAAAAAAAAAATTATATATTCTTTTTTAATAATTTATATATGAAAAAAATTTTTTTATTATTTAATTATTTAATTTTTATAATGTTTTAAAAATCAATTGATTGCAAAAAATTTTTATTTTTAATTTGAAATTTTATAAAATTATATTATTAAAATTTAATAATTTTCTTAAGTAAACTTATTTATTTATTTATTTATTTTTTTTTTAATACCTATGGTCAAGCCAGTACTATATGTTTATTCATTATTAAGAAAATTGATAGAAATACATAAGGTAATTGCATCATAGCTAAACTAAAAGACTCATATGGATACACTCATCAATGGTTTTCAATTCTCAAAAGAGCTTCAGCCTCAAAGTGTAACTTTAGAAACAATATTTCATTCTTAACTAAGTTTTGAATGAAGACTCTCCTAACTTACCTATCATTGCCAGCAGGTTGTCACTGTTTATTATTCTTCAAGAAATTGAATTTGAGAAACTATAAAAGGGAAAAGAAAAAATAAAAGGAAAGGGGTATATCTAAAAATGTACAAACACACTATATGAAAATAAAAAGAAAAAAGAAAATTAAAATGCTACATGTCCTTCAAAAGACTTCTGCTAGAAACCTCTTCTCATTAGGAGTCAACCCTTCTAGGATATCCTTCTTCTTTCTAGCTGTATAAAGAACTTACATCAGGAAATTTTTTAGGCAAAGATCTCCGGAGATCTTTGGGCATAAATCTCCAGAGGACTTCCGGCATCATTAGAAGTCTCCAGAGTAAAAGTTATATGTATAATTCTGGAGATATTCAAAAAAATTTTCGAAAATCTTCAGAGATTATATAAAAAATTTTTTATATAATTTTCAGAGATTATTGAAAATTTTTAAATATGATAAAATACATATACATTAAATTATATATAAAATTATTAAAAATTTTATTCAAAAATTATTTATATTTAAAGATTATTTATTAAATT